>JARJLU010019727.1:0-46858 GCA_030272975.1 Sparidentex hasta
CATCTGTCCCCCCTCCATCTCCTCCACCTCCTCAACTGATGACATCCCCATCAACCCCCACCAAACAGTGACTACAGGCCAGGTAAAGAGGCAGCTGGAGAGATTACACCAGCGAAAGGCTGCAGGCCCTGATGGCATCACACCCAGGATCCTGAAGACCTGTGCCAGCCAGCTGTCTCCTGTACTGGGACATCTTTACAACTTGAGCCTGAGTCAGGAGAAAGTCCCGACGCTTTGGAAGACATCCTGCCGGGTCGGATGGCCTCGACTTCTTGGGGACTGGAACCAGGCAGGACTACAGACCAGTCGCCCTCACATCTCATGTGATGAAAGTCCTGGAGAGACTGGTCTTAGCCCAGCTGAGGCCACAGGTGAGGATGTTTTTGGACCCTTTACAGTTTGCCTATCAGCCCCACTTAGGTGTTGACGATGCTGTCATTTCCCTGCTGCAACGAGCCCACATGCATTTGGATGGTGGAGGAAGCACTGTGAGGATCACTTTTTTTGATTTCTCCAGTGCTTTCAACACCATTCAACCACTGCTGCTGGGTGAGAAGCTGCGGGGGATTGGTGTTAACGACACAGTGATCTCCTGGATTACTGATTACCTGACAGGCAGGCCACAGGTTGTCCGTCTGGGCAGTGTCTTGTCTGATGTGGTGGTCAGTGATATAGGAGCTCCACAGGGAACTGTGCTGTACTCTCCTTTTCTCTTCACTGTATACACCACTGACTTTCAGTACAACTCTGAGTCATGTCATCTCCAGAAGTTTTCTGATGACTCAGCTGTTGTCGGGTGTTTAAGAGACGGAGAGGAGGGTGAGTACAGGACACTGGTAGACAACTTTGTGGAGTGGTCCAAGCAGAATCACCTGAGGCTGAACGTCAACAAGACCAGAGAGATGGTGATCGACTTCAGGAGGAAGAAGATGCCTTCACAGCCACTGCGGATCAGGGGGGAGGTGGTGGAATAGGTGGAGGACTACAAATACCTGGGAGTTGTGATCGACAACAGACTGGACTGGAAGTCAAATACGGAGGCTGTTTACAAGAAGGGGATGAGCAGACTCTATTTCCTGAGGAAGCTGAGATCCTTCAACGTGTGCAGCAAGATGTTGGAGATCTTCTACCAGTCTGTTGTTGCCAGCACCATTTTCTTTGCTGCCGTTTGTTGGGGCAGTAGCATCAGAGCCAGCGACACCAACAGACTTGACAAAACCATCAGGAAGGCTGGCTCTGTGCTCGGTCTCAGGCTGGACACTTTTGAGACCGTGGTGGAAAGGAGAATGCTGAATGTGTTACTTTCCATCATGGACGATGATCAGCACCCTCTCCATCACACAGTGGACAGACAGCGGAGCACCTTCTCTCACAGGCTGCTCCAGCTCCGCTGTCGAAAGGACAGATACAGGAAATCTTTCCTACCACATGCCATCAGACTTTATAACAATAGTTAAATAATCTGGTCTTTCCATACAGTCCATACGCACTTTATCTGTTTTTTCTGTTTTTCTTTCCTGCTACTTGCCATCAAACTGTACAATAATAGTTATTAATCTGGTCATCTAATACAGTACATGCACACTTTATCTGTTTTTCTTATGCCCACCGGTCCACTGCTGATTATTTATCTGTTTCACTGCACCTTATATTTTATTTTATTTTAATAACTACCTCTTTTTATACATTATCTATACTGTGTATATTTGTACATTGCATTTTATACTGTTATTAATATGTTATTTATTCTTTTTATTTCAGTGTGTTGCTTATATCTTTTATGTATGTAAATGCTGCTGCTACACCAAAATTTCCCAGCTTGGGATTAATAAAGTATATCTATCTATCTATCTATCTATCTATCTATCTATCTATCTATCTATCTATCTAACTAACTTGTCCTGCCTCTATTATTCTTTTTATTATTTACATGGTACTCATGATCTTCTTTTAGTTTATCACATATATTCATGCATATTTCAACTTTCACGCTTTTATGTACATATATTTGCAAAGGCTTTATGTGATTTTCTTCTATTTTACTCTACAGCTGTTTCACTATTAAGGCTACAGCCCTCTTATCAGGCACTGTCCCTCATTTATTTCACTGGATCCTTTTTTAAGTCACCCCTAAACGCACACGGTGACCTAGCTCTTAGCCATACAGAACTTCCCTAGTCTAGATCACCCCTGAGCGGGCATGGTGATCCAGACCTGCCAACATATATGCATTTTTCGTACTCGGTACGCATTTTGACCCTTAAGTATGCTTGTACACATTGCTGCTCTCCAGGTACACATTTTGTTGCATCTCGCAGTTTGACGGTTTCAGTTTCTATGAAAGTTCAATCGATGAAGTTGATCCTACCGCTGAGAAACAACCATCTGCATGTAAGTGGAGTGAAAAGCTTTTGGCCAATCAGAGTACTGCATTTTAACACCCTCGCCCCCCTGCTCCTTCTACCAAATGCTCCGTGCATTCAATTCAGTGCCTCAAGCTAGCCAGGGTGGCCAGATAACTGATGTCTCCATTACAGAAGGTGGCTGAGTGGAATTCAGAAGGTCACCAAAGCACTCCTTCCACCACATTATGACCACCTCAGTTGAAGTCAACAAGGTCCCATCCTTGCTGTAAACAGCTTGGATGGTTCCCCTTTCCCCCTCCTGTGATGGTGGACGTTTCTCCAAAAATGCTTTGGCGCCACCTGAAAGTCCTTCTCCATGACCTTGCCAAACTCCTCCCACACCCACTGCTTTGCCTCTGCCACAGCTGAGGCTGCTGCCCTCCTGGCCCGTTGATGCCCCACAACTGCCTCAGGAGTCCCCTGGGACAACATGTCCCTAAAGGACTCCTTCTTCAGTCGGACAGCTTCCCTGACCCCGATGTCCACCACAGTGTCCGAGGGTTGCCGCCCCTTAAGGCACCTAAGGCCCTATGGCCACAGGACACAGCTGCAGCTTCAACAATGGAAGCTTTTACCATCGTCCATTCAGGTTTGATATCCCCAGCCTCCATAGGGATGCTAGAGAAGTTCCTTTGGAGATGGGAGTTGATGGCTTCTTGGACAGAGGCCTCCCCCAGACATTCCCACCTTATCCGCACCACTCATTTGGGCTTACCAGGTCTGTTCAGGGATTTCCCCTGCCACCGAACCCAACTCACCACCAGGTGGTGATCAGCTGACAGTTCTGCCTCACTCTTCACCCGAGTGTCCAAAACGCAGGGCTGAAGATCAGATAATATGATCACAAAATCGATCATTGACCTTCGACCTAGGGTGCTCTGGTACCACATACACCTATGAGCATCTTTGTGTTCGAACATGGTGTTCATTATAGACAGACTGTGACTACCACAGAAGTCTAATAATAGAATACCACTCAGGTTCAGATCAGGGAGGCAGTTCCTCCCAATCACGCCCCTCCAGGTATCTCTGTCATTGCCAACATGTGCGTTGAAGTCTCCCAGTAAGACCATGGAGTCCCCCACTGGAGCCCCTTGCGGGGCCCCAGCCAGGACCTCCAAGAAGGCTTCATACTCCGAACTGCTGTTTGGTGCATACGCACAGACAACATTCAGAGTTTTCCCCCAGCCCTTAGGCGTAGGGAGGCGACCCTCTCGTCAAACTCCAACATGGCGGCGCTCAGCCGGGGACTTGTGAGTATCCCCACACTCACCGAGGCCTGTCACCAGCCACCCATGTGGTAACGCACCTGACCCCAGCGGTTTCTCCTGCGGATGGTGGATCCATGGGACGGGGGAGGGAGAAGTGCCATGTTGCTCTTTCGAGCTGTGCCCAGCCAGGCCCCGTGGCACACCCGGCCACCAGGCGCTTGCTCTCGGGCCCTCCGTCTGGGCCTGGCTCCGGACGTGGGCCCCAGGCTTCCTCCGGGCAAGGTCTCTTGCCTCACACTTCTAATTTGCATGGGGTATTTTGTAACATGCTTAGTCTGGCCCCTGACCTGAGACCAATTTGCCGTGGGAGACCCTACAGGGAGCACATGGCTCCTGACAACCTAGCTCCCAGTTTTATTGGGACATGCAAACCTCATAACCGTAACGCTTCCACGAATTCATTACTGCTACAGACAAAACTGTAGGCTAGAGTGCCATAGCAGAACCGCCTCCAAAAAAGATTTCTTGACAGCTATTGGGGAGATGGCCTTGCCTCCACGTCCAGACTACCTCATCACCCGTTCTCCACTGTGTGCAAGACAGACATTGACATCAGTCATGAGGGTCATACTCCGCGGCCCTCAAAACATCATGATTTCTGATCAAATATTGCTTTTCTCTAACCTTTGTTGTTTTCTGTTCCCACAAGCTGCAAGCTGTGTCACTCTCTATACTCTCTATTCTTCTTCTCTGTCCTCCTTCTCTTTCTCCTCCTCCTCTCTTTCATTCAGGCTCCTTTCTGATGGACCATGGCCCCCTGGGACCATCTACCATTTCCGGGCTCCTGCTGCCTTGAAATACTGACAGATCTGGATCATCACACCCTGGGCCCTGTGATCGTTGCTCTCCTCTGCTTCACTATATCCTCATATCTACAATTCTATCAATATTGATGCTTTTCTCTGTCTGTTACTAATGATCTTGTGTGTCCTGCTCTCTTCCAGGTCACCATGGTGGACAGGAGGTTGTGTGGCTCGGGCACCACTTGGTGATGCCTCGTCCAGCTCAGTTGTCTCCTGGATGCACACAATTTACATGTAACTTGTATCAGACTTCCTGTTAATGTAACTTGTAAACTGTGATTTGTTGCTATTTTCTGTACACGCGACATCTATTCCATGTCTGTCTGTCCTGGAAGAGAGATCCTTCCTCTGTGGCTCTTCCTGAGGTTTCTTCCACTGTTTTTTTACCCTGTTAAAAGGTTTTTTTCCATCAACATGTGAAGTTTTTCCTCACTCGAATCGAGGGTCTAAGGACAGAGGATGTTCACTGTACAGATTGCAAAGCCCATTGAGGCAATGTAATTGTGATTTTGGGCTATATAAATAAAATTGATTTGATTATGATATTAAAAATAAAAGGATGATAAGAAGAAACATTTCATAGTGTCCATACACTAGCATATCATAGGCAATTTGAAAAGTGTTCAGACTGGATGCTAATTCATGTAAGATAAATAAATGGAGTAATTACAGAACAACATTTAGGTCACAGTTGGGCTGATTTTTGTTTTAGCCTAATTGAATTTATGGGGAGTCCAGCTGTGACAAGCTTGTAGCTCAATTTAATGATCCATAGCATAGACCTACTGGATAGGCCAATGGTCCTCAATAGGTGGCACGAAAAAGGCGTGCTCCAAGTTCACTGCTAAAAGAAAAGTGGACGGTAAAATCGGCAATTCAAGAAGAATGGACTGAAAAATTTGCATTCATTCTCCCTCCAACCAGCACAAGACACATGAACTTAATAGCCAGGAGACTATAGCTGTAATGGGCTGCACAGTGGCCTGGTGGTTAGCACTGCTGCCTCACAGCTAGAAGATCCCCGGTTCGCGTCCCAGTCGGGACGCCTGGGATCTTTCTGTGTGGAGTTTGCATGTTCTCCCTGTGCATGCGTGGGTTTTCACCGGGTACTCCGGCTTCCTCCCACAGTCCAAAAACATACTGAGGTTAATTGATTATTCTAAATTGTCCGTAGGTGTGAATGAGAGTGTGCCTGGTTGTTTGTCTCTATGTGTAGCCCTGTGATAGACTGGCGACCTGTCCAGGGTGTCCCCTGCCTTCGCCCTAAGTCAGCTGGGATAGGCTCCAGCCCCCCTGCGACCCTACAGAGGATTAAGCGGCGTACATATAATGTACAGATAATGGATGGATGGATGGCTGTAATGAAGATTTACAATTTGAAATGTCATTATGAGAGGAAGCATAAGAATTTTGAAGAGTTCAACAAAATAAATGCACTAAAATCATTATATTAAGCTGCAAGCAGGATTCTTGTCAAATCTATGACACAGCAACAAAAAGCAACTGAGTTCTCACTTAAACGAGTGTGGATTTTGGGTAAGTGCAAAAAGCCATTCTCAGATGCAGAAATAATAAAAGAATGCATGACTGAAGTGATGGACACAATGTTTGAATGCAAACATAAAGATGAAATGTTCAGCTATGTATTTTAATTTATGTCAAAATTACATTTTATTTTAGTGTGTATTTTTGTTGTCCTTTTGAATGAAAAGGACATTTTGTTTTGAATATTACAGTATTATTGCATGTGGCCTGACCGACCTCAATACATGGACCTTCGAGTCATTGAAAAAAATCTTTGCAGCACTTTAAGATTTGTATTTGGCTATCCCTGGGCTAGGCCAATGTGGTGCCAACTGACACAATAGGCATTTAATGCAGTGACACCCTTTTACATGCCTATCTGAAATGATCTGACTCATGTTATTTATTAGCCTGTAATTGTGTCTCTGCCAGGATTAAATCTTGTGCTTTTGTAGTAGTTGCTTTAGGCCTATTTAAAGTTGGTGCTTTGACAGTAAATCATTATTTAGGCTACTTCAATTCCCTTCAATAATCAGAAGAAGGCTATGTGTTAACCTTTAACACTTAAGTACTTAGGACTATTTATTTACTCTGCTTCCTTTTAGTTAGACTAATAAAAATATATGGGCACAAAATATTGGACAGGACATATAAGATAACATTTGTGTAGTTTCACTACATATACAGCCATTCTTCCACTTCCTTCCTCTACACATTAATAATTTATTTAAATCTAGGAGGTAGTGATGAGCCAAATAATGTAGCTGAATATAAATTACATGCATCTAGTTTGCCTTTGAATCAAGTGTGTGTGTGTGTGTGTGTGTGTGTGTGTGTGTGTGTGTGTGTGTGTGTGTGTGTGTGTGTGTGTATGAAGCAACAGGTTGACAGCTAAAACAGTTAATGACCAAAACACTTGTTCAGCTCCTCTGACAATACATTTATCATGTTATATTATGTATTATGGTGTTAGGTATCTTACTGATTGGTTGTACATTGGTGGTGGGCTGTTGGCGGCTGTCAGCAGCTGTCAGCAGCGGCGTTGGGGGAGTTGGTGGTTGTACTCATACAATTTCTTCAAGGTTTGGATTTCCTGGTTTTCATTAATGAAACTGCTTTTCTTTATCTGTATGTTTATTTTTGTCAGAGAGTAATTTAGGCTTGTCAATTTTAGAAAAGAACATTTCTTGCTCCTTTTGATCAATACTGCTTAGGGCTGCAGCAGAGTGGCACACCGAAGGAGGATAAACTTATTATCCACTGGCACTTACCTGCTGTCTTTAAAAGCAGAGTGCCTTATTGTGGGAGGCTAGGCATCAGTGGTAAGGTCCCTTCACTTTTTGTATGTAAATAAAAACATAGATGCACACTATCGACTGCAACATTTGCTGTGAGGTTTGCTGTGCTACACTGAGGGTGAGTAGTGGTAGCATTCCTGTGTAGTCTGCCGCTCCACATATGGCCTCAGCTTAGTTTTTCCTTTTTGTTGTGGTTGTGTTGGATTGTACTACCAATTTGCTGAATCTTAACATTTCCTAGGGGGCCTTTAGAGGCCTTCTAAAGTATTTGTAATAAATACTTTCGATCACTTAACTGATTTTTAGAGTTTTTGTTATTATCACCCATTGGTCCATGTACCAGTGACAGAGAGACTGATTAATCTTCCCAGAGACAGGAAGTGCCCAGTGTTCAGGGGTAGGACTGGTCTAAGCAGCACTGACGGGGTAGAAGAGGTCCAGGCATGTCTACATGTGCACCAGCTACCAGTTGAAAAGTCACTTTTCATTTTTGACCATTTGGAGGGTGAGGCCAGGAAAGAGACTAAGTATTGGTCCAAAGAAGAAAGGAAGAACCCAGATAAAATCCTAGAAATTTTGCTAGACCTGTATGGATGTACTAAGTCGTATGTGTCTTTGTGGGAAGCATTTTTTTTCCAGAAAGCAACAAAAGCGAAAAAAACATTGCAGGAATTTTCTCACGCATTTATGTGTTTAACAGATAAAGCTGTCAAAAAGGCCCCTCTTGTGCTACCAAATAAGAATGTGCTGCTAAGAGATCAATTTATTGAACATGTGTCTGATAGTCACCTACGCAGAGAACTTAAGCAGGTTGTACGGGGTCACCCTGCTGCCACCTTGATAGATGTCCGCAGCAAGGCCATTAGGTGGGAAAAAGAAGGGAGGCCAAGGGGTGGTAATGGTAGAAGTAACACTGTCCCCTCTGTACTTGGTTTCCAGCAGACTGCCAGGGTAGCCATTCAAACCAGTGTAGGGCAGGTAGCTTATCATTTGGCTCTAAGATGGGGGAGCTAAGGGAAATCCTCAGGAAATGAGAGGAGGTTCTTCAGCTGGTGCTATCCATTTCATTAAAGAGCCAGGTCCTGCAACAGCTGCATCAAGAGCATGGGCATCAAGGCGTTAAACAAACTACTGACTCGGTCCAACAGCGGTGCTATTGGTCTCGGATGCACCATGCAACCACATTGTCAGGTAGCTTAAGACACCCGACCTGCTGCCCAAGCCCATTTGGGCCATCTGCTTGCTGCTTGCCAAAATCAAATACTTGCTGTTGACTTCACAGTGCTGGAGTCATCCAAGAATGGGATGGAGGAAGTCCTGGTGATGACAGGTGTCTTAAAGTACACTCAAGCAGTCCCCACCCATGCTTCTACAGTGGCCAAGGTGTTGGTCAATGAGTGGCTCTGCAGGTAGAGTGCCCAGTCATATCCACTCGCACCAGGGCAGACATTTTGAGTGCAACCTCATCCAACAGCTCTGCAGTATGTATGGTACTGAGAAAAGTTGCACCACCCCCTACCATTCAGCTGGCAATGGCCACTGTGAGTGGTTAAATCACGCCTTGCACAACCTTTTGCACCCCCTGCCTGCCACCAAAAAAAGGGATTGGTCATGTAACCTGCCACAAGTCACCCTCTTATATAATACCAAAGCACATCAGTCTACTGATGGGTCCCCATTCTTTTTGATGCTTGGCCAAGACCTTCATTTACCTGTTGATTTTCTGTTGGGCAGAGTACCTGAGCCCATACTTGGCAGCAGCCACGATTAGATTTTGGAACATCAGGCCCTACGTCATGCTTTTGAGAGTTCTATGAAGCATTTGGAGGCTGCAGCTGATCAACATAAGAAGCATCATGATCAACATGTGAAAGATCTTTCCCTGCAGGAAAGTCAATTGGTCTATCTCTGAGCTGTTGGTGTTAGAGGCTGCAACAAGATCAAAGACATCTAGACCTTGGTAATGTACAAAGTGCTGAGGACCCCAGCAGTGGGAGGATCAGTGTACACAATCACTCCGGTAGACAACCCTCAGCAGGTAAAACATATTCATCGATCATTACTAAAAAGTAAATTGGATCATGTGATTGACTGCCACTCTTGTGAGCCACAACACAAAAGAGAAACCAGGAGTGGGAGACAACGCAGGTGGTTGAATCTCCACAGGATGATGTGCCGCGTGTGTATTCAGCCTGTTCAGTCACTCCTGCTTACTTTAACTTTGTTTTGAACTTTTTCCTTTTTTCTTTATCTTACTTTTTCTGTTTTTACTTTGGTTATTTATTAAGCAAAGTCCTCTTTAAACATGTTTGTGTGGAGAGTTTTTGTTGTTTCGCTTGTGGTGGAATCACTCCTTTTACTCTGCCACTTGACTGTCGCTCAGCAACACCGCATTGTTTACTCCTAGAATCAGCTGATAGAGCTGAAGCTGGCCGGCTTGGCTATGGCATTGGGGGATATCTGTGCTGAACTTTGGAGGAAAACACAATGGGGGTGCAGCGGAAAAGGATCACTATGGTGGAGTACAGGAGCGAAACACCGGAGACTGATGGAGAGGAAGCCATGTCTCCCATTTCTCATCATGGGCAACATGAGATCACTGGGGAATAAAATGGATGAGCTTACAGCACTTACCAGGAGTCAATACCAGGAGTGTAGTTTGGGAAGATCGGATCACAACTTGGTGCTTCTCACCCCCTGCTATGTGCCTCTGGTGAAGAGGCTGCCTGTGACAACAAAGACAGTGAGGACATGGTCAGAGAACTGCTATGAGGCACTGCAGGGCTGTTTTGAGGTGACTGACTGGAATTTACTCTATGAGCCATATGGAGAAGACACTGATGGGCTTACTGAGTGCATTACAGACTACATAAATTTATGTGTGAACAGCATTGTCCCATTATTGACTGTGCATTGTTACCAAAACAACAAACCTTGGGTAACTAAAGACATCAAAGCCATTCTCAACCAGAAGAAGAGGGCTTTCAGAGGCGGCAACAGGGAGGAGCTGAGGGACATTCAGAGGGACCTGAATGCAAAGATCAGACAGGCTAAGAATGGCCACAGAAGAAAGCTGGAGAGGAAACTCCAGCAGAATAACTTGAGGGAGGTCTGGAGTGGTATGAGGACAATTATTGGTTTCAGACCAAATAGCAGTGGAGCTGATGGTAGTGTGGCTTGGGCCAGTGATTTAAATCTGTTCTTCAACAGGTTTGACACTGCAGCCTTGGCCCCTGCTGTCTCTCCTTCTGTCTTCAGCCACCACCACATCTGACCCCCACTCCTCCTCCTAGTAGCACCTCATCCAACTTTATGAAGCCCTCACACCCATCCCCCACTCCTCACACCTCCTCTGGCTCCCATGCTACCTGCCCTCCTCTCACTATGGACTCCAGCTCTCCACCTCCTCGACCTGCACTGTTTACATTGCTTCATGTGAGGAGACAGCTGAGCAAACTCCCCGCTTTTAAGGCTGCAAGCCTTGACGGTGTCAGCCCATGGGTTCTCACAGCCTGTGCTGAACAGCTCTGTGGAGTGCCTCATCATGTCTTCGACATGAGCCTGAGCCCCCAGAGGGTGGGTGACATAGAAGACGTCCTGCCTTGTTCCAGTGCCAGTGGTTTCTCGAGCTACCGAATGGTGGCACTGACATCACATATCATGAAGACCCTGGAGAGACCCGTCCTGGATCAGGTCAGGCCTATGGTCCAGTCTCCTCCAGTTTGCTTACCAGCCCTGGACTGGAGTTGAGGATGCCATCTGAACCATGTCTTCGTCCACCTGGATAAGCTGGGGAGCACCGTGAGGGCCACATTCTTTGAATTCTCCAGTGCTTACAATACCATCAGGCCTTCTCTACTGGGTTACAAGCTGATGGTGATGCTGGTGGATCCCCCCCCTTGTGTCCTGGGCCCAGTTTTTCAAACATTTTAATCTGGATCAAATTGATCCAGATTGGGAAATCCCATGTTTTGCTATCCAGGATCACCTGATCCAGCTTACTTTTATGCAAGTTTTTTTAAAGGACCATTGGATTGGATCACTGTGATCCAAATACCAAATTTCAAGATTACCAAATCCTGTTTACCAGAGCCTTAAATGGAACCAACAGTGTAGCCTCCTGGCTTAGCAAAGGACACCAGGTAGGCAAAATACCAGTGGCCACAAATAGCCATTGTTTGTTTTAATTTTAGGAAACAGAAACAGTGTTATAAACAGAAACAGTCATTTTTTAACGAAACAAAAAATACTATCCAATAGTCAAAAATTATTCACAGGACAGATACCGGCTCTTTTCATCTCTTCCTTTAGAAGTTGTATCTCCATATGCACTTTTGTCTGTTGCAGTTGGGCAAGCAAGATTTGTCCTTTACCCAGGTGAATTTGTACTTCTGCTCTTTCGGTTTCCCGTTTCAGAAGCAACTTATAGCTGTAATCATCCTGTTTTGTAGCTGAGGAACATTTGCGTTTTCTTGAAGGAAGTTCTTCTTGCATTCTTCTGTCATAGTCTCTGTAATTGTGGCCTCTCCATCTGCTTCTATGCCTTCAATGCCATGCAGAGCCTCTGATTTATCTCCTCCCATTATATCAAGGACCAAATCAGTGAATTCCCCCCTCTTATATGACTTGTTACCTGTTTGGGGTCTTTCGTTGCCTTGGCCTTAAGGTTCTTCCATTGCAACATCAATTGTTTTATTGTCCTCTTCTGGCCATACCCAGTGGCATTGACATGATTGGTAATGTCCTCCCAAATGTTGTCTTTTCCTTTTTTGGTTACTTCTCCACCCTTTGCAGAGCTGAAACCTCCTACTATCGATGCAAAATTGCCCCTAACACCCTCCGGCAGTGCACAGGTTTCTGCCACACTGAAATTAGGCCCTTTTGAGTCCATGGTTCCAACCCTTTCATGTAGCCAACACTGACCTTATAAGCCTTGAGCATGATTGCTTTGGCCTGTGCTCAATTGGCTTACACCACCCAGCTCATTGCTCGTTAATGGGTGAGACCAGTTAAAAACATCATGTCTTTGCACCCATTTCTCCTAGCATACAGAGGCATCCACACAGCGGGTATTGTTCATCATTACCGTAGGAGAAGGTACCATATGCTGAACGTGCCAAACCACTTCAGCAATATACATCAGGAGAACTGTATGCACGTTATCACTTTGGGAGAGATGACATTAAGTACTTTGCAGAACTTGTCAGGCCAACACTCCAATGCCAAACCCAAAGGAGTCATGCTTTATCCGTGGAGGAACAGTGCTTAATCGCTCTGTGCTTTTACGCATGTAGGACTTTCCACCAAGTAATTGGTGACAATATGGCAGTGAAAAAATCAACTGTGAGTAATGTGGTGAAGGCTGTGTCAGTAGCACTTGGCAGTCTGATCAATCAATGTTTGTTTCTTTTCCCAAAGATGACCAGACAGCTTAGACTAAGCACAAGTTTTTTTCAAATGGGGGACATGCCTAGCACCATTGGTGCTATTGATTACACTTATATGCATATCCAAGCACCTTGTGAAAGGGAGTGGGAGTATGTCAATCGAAAGGGGAGGCACAGCATCAACATCCAACTTGTGGGAAACGCCGACCTCATAAACACCAACTGTGTTATGAAATTGTCAGGGTCTGTTCATGTTGAACGCATTCTAAGAGAGAGTGCATGATACAGACAGTTTCAATCCACCGACCAAATGGAATACTATTAGGAGACAGTGCGTATCCACTCCTACCATTGCTAATGACCCCTTTTCCAGTTGCAAAAACATCTGAGTATATTTTTTGTTGCCATTGGCATTAATATACTGTGGAATCATAGAGCTGTGAGCAACAGTGACATTTATTTGACAGCTGATAGCTTTGGGATTAAAAAAAAAAAGTTTAACATATCTCCTTAGATGTGACATGCTTCATAGATTTTCTTTATATCCATGGTCACTGTCTTGATGAATGATTTGTATTCATATGAAGAGATTTATATATCATCAGTAAACACTGATTTTGTGTTCATTCACTTAAAAGAAAAAGCTCTCTGATTTGATTTGGTTTGAAACATCATAACTGACCCTTCTGATGGGATCAGGATAATCCTGTTTTTTTTTTTTTTGGATCAAATAGATCCCAACCTGAGTTCAAAGTTTTGAAAAATCCAAAGGGCAGGTTTGATCCAGATCAAATGTAAGATCTGACCACATGATCTGATCTTATTTGGAATCCCTCTTTTGCCTTTGAAAAACCCATTTCCGATCTGTGATCCGAAATCCCACTGGACTACTTGTGAAAAATTGGGCCCTGGATTGTGGATTACCTCACTGGCTGACCACAGTATGTGCGCTTGCGGCGCTGTGTGTCAGATGCAGTGGTCAGCAACCCCAGGGCCCCACAAGGGACTGTTCTGTCTCCTTTACTCTTCACCCTTTGCACCACGGACTTCAGCTACCGGACAGAGTCCTGCCATCTTCAGACGTTTTCTGACGACTCTGTTGTCGCTGGATGTATCAGCAAGGGTGAGGAGGCTGAATACAGGGCTGTGGTGGACTACTTTGTCACATGGTGTGAGCTGAAGCACCTGCAGCTGAACACAACAAAGACCAAAGAGCTGGTGGTGGATCTGAGGAGAACCACGATACCAGTGACCGCAGTTTCCATCCTGGGGCATAAAGTGGACTTTGTTGAACACTACAAATATCTGGGCGTGTACATGGACAATAAACTAGACTGGACTGAGAACACTGAAGTCCTCTACAAAAGGGGCCGGGCCATCTCTATTTTCTGAGGAGGCTCCGCTCCTTTAACAACTGCCGAACTATGCTGAGGATGATTTATAAGTCTGTGGTGGCCAGTACTATTTTGTTTTCTGTTGTATGATGGGGCAGCAGACTGAATGTAGCAGATGCCAACAGACTCAACCAAGCTGATCACGAAGGCCAGTATGTGCTGGTGAAGGTGGACACTTTGACAGCAGTGTCAGACAGGAGGATGCTGTCGAAGGTGCGGTCGATACTGCAGTATGGCTCTCATCCTCTCCGCAACAGTCTGGTCGAAAAGAGGAGCACCTTCATCCAGAGACTGATTGCTCCTAAATGCACCACTGAGCGCCAGAGCAAGTCACTCCTGCCTGTGGCCAACAAATTTTACAACTCCTCCCTCATGAATGGACTTATATATATATATATATATATATATATATATATATATATATATATAAACAAAAAACAGAAAACAAAAGAACAAAGACAAAGCAAATCTGTAATTTAACATTTTTTTCTCTGTATAGTGTATATATTATCTCACTGTGTATTGTATTGTATATATTTCCAGACTGTCTACTTTATTATTTAATATTTTATTTTGTCTGCTTTATCATGTTTTTATTTTGTTATTATTGTCCACTTTATTATTTTATTTCATTATTGTCTACTTTAATATTATATTTATATCTTTATCTTCATCTCTTGTTTCCATTCATGCTGTATTTCTATTTCTTACTTGCACAGAGCATCTGTAACAAAAATAGTTCCCCCCCCCCGGGATCAATAAAGTATTCTGATTCTGATTTAGCATCCTACTAAGTCTACCAGCTCATGCTGCCCTTCCAACAACACAGCCAGAGCTAAGGGCCCAAGTCTGTGTAAGCCAGCACCAGGCAAGTCCACTACCAGGTAAAGTTCAGGTGCCCCCAGACAACATTGTAAGGCACCCTGGAGAGATTCACTCGTACCAATGCAGGGAGGCAGCAAAACCTTCATCACCTACCTCAGGCAGCTGTGAGTAGAGCAATAGGGGCTTCCAACTCTCAGGTGCCCATGCCTAATAATTCTGTCATTTCCAGGCCCTAGCAGTGAGTGTCAATCCTTGGGATGCTGATTTAGAAACCAGGGGGTAAATTGTGGTGGGGCAGTAGTGCTGGTGAATGCAGCCTTGGCCTGACTCCCCCCACAACAAATTCTCAAATCAGCACCAAGCTATAAGGTGATAGTCTCATTGTCACAGAGTGAAAGAGCGAAAGTTTGTGTGTTGCTGAGAGCTGAGAATGTGAATTTCATTTTCGTGAGGCTAAATAAAACGTCTACTTCAGATTTATTCCACGTGTTTGACACTTCTGTGGAACATTACAGTATGTTAATGTGCAGGGAGCCTTGTTAATCTTAATTTCCTCTTTTTCAGATTCACCTGTACAATAACACTGCTGTTTTGCCCACATCCCACATTCCACAATGAGTTTACTTGTTGCAATTGTTTATATTCACTTTACCTTACCGATTTAGTTGCATTTTTTAATTGTTTTCCCCTATTTCCTTTTGTGTTTTAGACCAATTGAGTTACTTTGGGTCAGGGGACTCCTAAGGCAGCTGACGGGTACCGGCAGGCCAAGCGTGCGGCAACAAGGGCAATCACGGAAGCAAAAACTAGGGTCTGGAAAAAGTGTGGGGAGGCCATGGAGGACGACTACCAGTAAGCCTCGAGGAAATTCTGGCAAACCATCCAGCGCCTCGGGAGGGGGAAGCAGCCCTCCACCAACACTGTTTATGGTGAAGGTGGGGAGTGGTTGACCTCGACTGGGGATATTGTCGGGCGGTGGAAGGAATACTTTGAGGATCTCCTCAATCCCACTGACACACATTCCATGGAGGAAGCAGAGGCTGGGACTCAGAGGTGGATTCATTCATCACCCAAGCCGAAGTCACTGAGGTAGTTGGGAAGTTCCTCAGTGGCAGGGCACCGGGGGTGGATGAGATCCGCCCTGAGTACCTCAAGTCTCTGGATGTTGTGGGGCTGTCTTGGTTGACACATCTCTGCAGCATCTCGTGGCAGTCGGGGACAGTGCCCCTGGACTGGCAGACCGGGGTGGTGGTCCCTCTATTCAAAAAGGGGGACCGGAGAGTGTGTTCCAGCTATTGGGGGATCACACTCCTCAGCCTCCCTGGGAAAGTCTACTTCAGGGTACTGGAGAGAAGTTCGACCGATAGTCGAACCTCAGATTCAGGAGGAACAATACGGTTTTTGTCTTGGCCGTGGAACACGGGTTCATGGGAGTTTGCCCAACCAGTCCACATGTGTTTTGTGGATTTGGAGAAGGCGTTCGTCAGTGTCCCCCCCGTGGCATTCTGTGGGAGGTGCTCTGGGAGTACAGGGTCGGAGGCCCTCTGCTAAGGGCTGTACAGTCCCTGTACGACCAGAGCAGGAGCCTGGTTTGCATTGCTGGCAGTGAGTCAGACCTGTTCCCGGTGCATGTTGGACTCTGGCAGGGCTGCCCTTTGTCACTGGTTCTGTTCATAATTTTTATGGACAGAATTTCTAGGTGCAGTCAGGGGCTGGAGGGGATCTGGTTCTGGAGCCACTGGATTCCATCTCTGCTTTTTGTGGATAATGTTGACTTGTTGGTCCCGTCGAGCCCGGACCTCCAGCATGTTCTGGGGCGGTTTGCAGCCGAGTGTGAAGCAGCTGGGATAAAGATCAGCACCTCCAAGTCTGAGGCTATGGTTCTCGACTGGAAAAAGTTGGCTTGCTCCCTCCGGGATTGGGGAGAGTTCTTGTCTCAAGTGGAGGAGTTCAAGAATCTTGGGGTCTTGTTCACGAGTAAGGGAAGGATGGAGCGTGAGATTGACAGGCAGATCGGTGCAGCGGCCGCTGTAATGCGGTTGTTGTATCAGTCTGTCGTGGTGAAGAGAGATTTAACAGTCAATCTACACTCCTACCCTCACCTATGGTCATGACTGAAAGAATAAGATCCCGGATACAAGCGGCCGAATGAGTTTCCTCCGCAGGGTGGTGGGGCGCTCCCTTAGAGATAGGATGAGGAGCTCTGTCACCCGAGAGGAGCTCAGGGTAGAGCCACTGCTCCTCCACATCAAGAGGAGCTGGCTGAGGTGGCTCAGGCATCTACATCAGATGGCCCCTGGACGAAGACCCTGGAAACGCTGGAGTGACTATGTCACTTGACTGTCTTGGGATCCTTCCGGAGGAGCTAGGGGAAGTGTCTGGGCTGAGGGAAGTCTGGGTGTCCTTGCTCAGGCAGCTGCCCCCGCAACCCGGCCCCGGAAAAGCAGAGGTAAATAGAGGGATGGATGGGTTACTTTACTTTGCTGGTCATTACCTTTTGTTATTTGCTTACTTGTAGTGTATTCTGACCATTTGTTGTCCTTATAAGCACAGTGCCATATTGTGGGAGGCTAGGCACCTGTGCTAAGTTCCCTTTACTTTTTGTATGTAAATAGATACATGGGTGCACACTATTGAATGCCACATTTGCTGCAAGGTTTGCTGTACTGCACTGAAGGTGAGTAGCGGTAGCATCCCTGGACACTTCTCCTGTGTATTTTGTCACTCCACGTATGGCCTCAGCTTAGTTTTTCCTTTTTGTTGTGGTTGGGTTGGATTTTACTGCCAATCTGAACTTTTCATATTGAGGCCTTTTAAAATGTTTGCAATAAAGTACTTTCGATCACTCAACTAATTTCAAGAGTTTTTGTTATTTGCTAATTAACCCATTCTTTTTCCCTCAACATTACCAAACCCTGTCTGTTTATATTGATTTTGATTATTGCTTAAAATAAAACCTTTAACTTACTTTAATACTCACTGGACCCCAATCTTGCTTCCTCCCTTGGTTTGCCTTGCTGCCTGCAAGTGCAGCCACCAATCTATGCAGGGGGCCTGCCAGCTTGGCGAACCACTCCACAAAGCGCCTCTAATAGCTGGCAAACCCCAAGAAAGAATGCAACTGTGACACATGGCAGTGTCGCTGCCACTTGACAACTGTCTCGATCTTGGCAGGGTTCGTGGAAACACCCTCCCCAGAAATCACATGCCCAAGGTAGCTGACCTTTTTCTGAAAGAAAGCACATTTTTCTATTTTGCTTTCAAGCCTTCTTTCTGGAGCCGACTAATCACCACCTCCAGTCGCTGCAAATGCTGAGCAATGGAAGAAGAAAACACAATGTCATCCATGTAAAGGAATAGGGACTGGCACTGCTGGTCCCCAAACATCCTCTTCATCAGCTGTTGAAAGGTGCTTGGGGCGTTGCAGAGCCCAAAAGGCATTCGGTTCAATTCAAAGAGGCCAAAAGGCGTACAGAACAGAAAAGGGAGGGGAAACACATCCTTCCTCATCTTACTGTTCAGGAGGCGGTAGTCTACACACATGCATAGACTCCCATCTTTTTTCCTGACTAAGACAATCAGGGAGGCATAGGGGCTACTGCTCTCCCTAATCACTTGAGCCTCCTGTAGCTGGTTGATGTGAGCCTCCGATGTAGGAATACGCCTGTATCTCTGTCAGACTGGGACGTTACCCAGCAGGGCGATGTCATGTGAGATCAGGTTTGTACAACCCAAGTCACCCTCATGAATGGAAAAGACTGAGCCATAGTTCTGCAATAGGGACCGGGCCTCTGTTTGATCCTGTTCTGCCAAAGCAGACAGGTCAACCCCTTTACCCTACTCAGCACAGGGCTGCCAGCCCCTTGAGAGGAAACCGTTGCGATGGCAGACCTCACCTCAGAGACCCCAGTGGGCAGGCTGACGACCTGAGCGCCATTTAGAGCACCAAGAAAAGTACGTGGATCCAATGGACTTCAGTCATCCCGACATTAACCAATGTCCATGCACCTCGAACCCTGGCAGTACCACAAAGGTCTTGCGACCACTGGTTTATGGCCTGGCGACATTGTTGCAGGGCCCCCACCACTGAATCCGGGACCTGAGTGACTGAAGGCAGGTTGGAAAGAGCGAGACCATGCATTCCAAAGAGCTCATCGGCAGATGACGTTTCTCTCCAAGATTCCAGGGACCGACGCTAATGCACCAGGAGGATCTCACCACCAGGATCCCACAATTAGGAAACAACTTGCCCGAAGTCGCAACCAATGACAAGACTGTAGCCGGTCGTAGCCCCAAGGTGCAAAATGCTCTGAAAAGAAGCTTTCCGTGACTATGGATACCATGGATCCAGTATCCACCAAGCATGAGACTGTGACACCGCCCACTGAAAGACCAATGTGCAGGCAAGATGACATCAATTGATTTCTCTGTAAGCCCATTGCTTCCCCATCTGAGCTGTGGCTCTGTGGCTCAGTGGGCTTCAGTTTTCCAGCGGGCGAGAAGAGTGAAGGGGTCTCCCCACATTAGAGGCAGGCACAAATTGGTCACGGAGTAACACACCTGCATTAGGCACACCGCTTTACCCGTTCCACAAGGGCCATCAGGGCCAAGGAAAACTCCTGCAGTGTCTTTCATTTCTGCTGCTTCCTAAAGAAAAAGGCTTGCTGTAAGGTTACATAGAATTGGGTGCACCCATATAACTCTCCCAAGATGGCAAGAATCTTAGCAGGGTCTTCTCGCTCTGCACTGGTGCGATACTTTATCTCCTCGCTTGCCTCTCTGTGTAGATGATCGAACATAAAGAGGGCCTTGTCGAAAACAGACAAGCGGCGTGCACGCATACAAGCCTGTACCTCCTCAGTCCACTCCACAATACTCATGCCTGTCTTACCTCTGAACATGGGACATTTACGGTCTTTCGGCAAAACCAACAGGCACCCTGCTAGCACCTACAGGCTGGGCACTACTAGCCAGAACAGGAGAAGACGGGGAAGTGACACTTAGGCCTGCTTGTGAAGCATCCCTTTCCTGATGGAGATGCTCATTATCTGCCCTGAGCTGTAACACAAGGTCGCTAAGCTGCTGCAGTTCCTCCTCCATGGCACCAGGGGGAGCTGCACCAAAACTCACCAGCAAAATTTGAAGGCCTGATGTAGAGGACTGGTTTGTCCCCTTAAATATAGCTGCAAGCAGCAATCTGTGGGTTCTAACCCCTTTCGCCCCAAACCAGCCACCTTGACCCTCATCCCCTGCAGTTAATGACATCGGCCGCCGTGTCCCTCAAAGATCTGTGCAACACATACCCATGATAAGCCCTAGATTTCTCCAAATTGGGTTTTCAGCTACATGCTAATGGCATTTGTGTTATACTTTCACATAGAGACTTTATTTGAACATTAAAATATATATTCAAATTGTACTTATCGATGTGGATTTCAAAGTTTCAATAGGCATTGAAATGTTTAATCATAGTTCCCTGATCATGATAATTTTGGGAGAAATGTGGAGGTAATTATGCAAATTAGCATAAACTCTGCAATAGAGGCTCTCATGGTGCGAGAGGCATTTTTGTAGAGGACTATCAGGAGGACGTGTAAGTGAAAGTGGAGGATATCTAGGCTTTGCAAGCCTTAGCTTTGTTTCTACACATCTGTTGTAATGCCATGGAGGACATTAGTTACATGTCTGAGATGAATATGCCATCTAACACTCATGCTATAATCATGAAGTTGCCAAACTATGGGGTAAGATAGCTAACAGAGAGACGTGTGCATGATTCGAACCATTCGTATTTGTTATGTTAACCATGTGTATGTCAATAAAGTTGTTGTATACAAAATCCTACTGTCACATATGCAAATCTGATAAATTGTTTGGGTTAGGATTGTTTTTTATGTGACTATGGATATAAAAGCTGTGAGTGCAATGTGTTATGAGCACAACTCTAATTTCTACGACTACAAAGTCTTAACTGTGAACACAAATTCAAGTTTGTGGGTACGAGTAGAAAAGTGTTGAAATGACATCACGTAGGTCACAGGGGAAAATAATCGAAACGCGCATGCACCAAAGCCAAAGATGGCTGACAGCAGTAATCTGGGTGGAGCTGCCAGCTCAGTTGTAGCATGACAGGTAAAGGCAATAACATGTATAATCAATATTTACTCATAAAATTGTACTATTCATTAGTACTATTTATTTTTTGATATACAGTTCATGGACTCACAGACTTACTGCTTTAGCTTGCAAGCTAATGACATGCCGGTGACGCTAAGTTAGTGCTAGTATTACTAGCATTAGAAGTTGGATTGTGCAAGTTAATTAGCACTGACCGGCAAAGTATGATATATAATTAATTTGAGACAAAATGTTGATCAAAATGTGACTTTTATCGATTTATAAATTGTGTCAATTTCTGTGTAACAGACCATTGCTAGGGACGCTGCTCTGATCAAAGGAGCACAGATGGAAAGAATCTAAAAATGAACTATGCAGGATATTTGCCTTGTGTGTCATTTTTGCCTTAATTACACAGCTTCAGGGTAATGGTGATGGTTAAATAAACGACTTGTAACTTGTTACATGGAGAATGAAGCCTCCAACCTAGTGTCCCAACTGTCATCTCTGCAGCACTGCAACACAAACGCTGACCACTGATTGATTTCCTGCCAGCTTCCTTGTTGTGGGGTTTGCACTAATTGACACAATTTATGTGTCAATTTAGCTTGCAAGCTAAAGCAGTAAGTCTGTAAGTCCATTAACTGTTTACTATTTTAAATAGTACAATTTTTTGAAATAAATATTGGATATACATGTTATTGACTTAACCTGTGATGCTTCACCTGAGCTGGCAGCTCCACCTGCAGTGCCGGCCCTGAGTAATTTGGTGCCCTAGGCAAGATCTTAGCCATAAATGTATAGTGCATCTGAAGAGAGAAGTATATGTGACCACTGCATGTTACATTTCATGTTTGTAAGACTAATATAGACTAATAATGAACATGTGACAAGATTCATTCAACTTCAACTTCATCCAACTATATATGTATATATATATATATATAAATATATATATATTGCCTATGAATGATATGGGAAAGCTAAGGTGTGGAATATTAACAGTAATACACTTTAACTGCACTTTAACACTGATGTAAACTTTAACAATCAAACTGTGACACAATAAACCAAAGGGTTAAAACCACCCTGTTACAAAGGGGATGGAAACTAATAGCATTTAACTGACATAACAGCAGGAAAGACACCTATAAATTAACACCTAAACTGGCCTAACGTTAACTTTCCAAATGTCCCTGATGAATTTAAGGTGGAGTAACATTACCAGACGTCGACTCAGCTATTTATTTATTATTAAACAATGCTTCTAACGTCCAAAGTAAGCTAGCAGGCCACAGTGAAGACTTCGTAGTCGTGGAAATTAGAGTTGTACTCACAAGCCTTTGTACTCACAGCTTTTAGATTCATACTCCCATAAAAACAATCCTAACCCAACAATTTATCAGACTTGACAGTAGAATTTTGTGTACAACAATTTTATTGACATACAAATATTTAACATTACAAATACCAATGGTTAGAATCATGCACACTTCTGATAGTTATCTTACGCCATACCGTACAAGCTAAGAGAAAAGTGGAGAGACATTGCTTATGAGAGGTTATTCAAAGAAGGTGTTACTATTGAGTGCGGCTACTTCCAATCCATTGCAGGAGAGGCACCATAGTCAAGCATGTTACAGTGATATGTGATACAGTGATAACTTCTTTAAGAGACAAGTGTCCAGTCCAGTCTTTGGCAACATTCAGGACACATCCGTCTTACCTCCAAAATATAATGTTGGACACAAAATCTTACTGGTTAGCACAGGAAGGGGAAGCAGTTTTGTTACCTCTATAGCAGCCAGTAACTCTTGAATCACAACTCAAGTGCAAAGAGAGAAAAACACATCTGATAAATCAACAAAGGTGTCATGTCTGCTGTGTGAAGAGGGTCACAGATTGGGGTTGAGCCCCAAAATGGAGAGGAAGCTCCACAGAGAGAAAATTGATTTTCTAAAAGAGAAAGGTGTTTGTTTTGGATGTTTGGACACATGTCTGTTGGACACATGAGCAAAGACTGTAGTAGACGTCTGGCCTGCAAGATGTGTAACATAAACATTCCACCTGCCTCCACATTCAAAAAAGGGTCTAGTTTTTCCCAAGACTTGTGGCCGTATAGGGGCCGGAGCACAAGATGGTGTCTTGCCAATTGTACCTGTACAGATCAAGGCTTTGAAAGGCAGAAAAATACTAAAAATGTATGCGTTTTTAAATCCAGGCAGCACAACTACTTTCTGCTCTGAGTGACTCATGAGAGAACTGAAGGTGAGAGGGAAGAGATGTCACGATCCCGTTGAGGACAATGAATCAAGAAAAGTTTGTCAACAGCCACATCATCTTAGGACTGGAAGTAGCTGCACTCAATAGTAACACCTTCTTTAAATAACCTGATGTGTACATACAATGCCTGTGACCCTTAATAACATTCCACAACAGGAATTAAGTGGAATTCGTGTCATCAATGCCGATGTGGAGTTGTTGATTGGGACTAATGTTTGGAAGGTAATGGAACCATGGGAAGTGGTAAACAGCAAGGGAGGAGGACCTTATGCTGTCAGAACCCTACTGGGATTGGTTATTGGACCATTGAGAGGAGGCAATGTGACTAGGAGCAGCTGTCCCACCGTTACAGCCAACCAAGTACTCCCTGGACAAGTCGCCAGCTCATTGCAGGGCCCTCACTGATGAGCAATGTGGGGTTCAGTATCTCGCTCAAGGACACTTTATATGCAGCTCAGCACTGCCCAGAGCTGGGATTTGAACCAATGACCTTCTGATCACTAATCGACCTGCTCTACCCGCTGAGCTACAGCCGCCCCTTATGCAAGCCAGAAACGTCCAGAGTATATCTCAAGGTTCTGAAAATCATGAGCAACTCAGTTGAAATCAACAATGGACATTACTGCATGAGATTACCTTTGAAAGAGGATAATTTCACCATGACCAACAACCGTCATGTCGCTGAGCAAAAGGCCCTCTGTCTGGAGAGGGCAAGAAGAAGAAGAAGAAAAAAAGATAACAGGAATGACAACAGTGGTCCAAGGACAAGAGAAGTTCATCACAGGAGACATCATCATCGTGGCAGACTCTACTGCTCCTCGCGGATCCTGGTTGTTGGGAAAGGTACAGAAGACCTTTCCTGACTCACGAGGACTTGTGAGGTCTGTCAAAGTCGAGACCAAATGCAACATACTGTAGAGACCAGTCACAAAGATTTGTCTCCTGCAGGAAGCTGAATTAAGTCTCATGGAATGGACATATACAGAGACATTATGAATGTCAAACACACATGTGCATGATGGACTGTTCATTGGCTCTGTTATTTAACTGGTGTTTAATTGTTATGTTATTATACAGTAACAATTAGGGGCCGGTGTGTTGTAGCCAATTTTGATGTATGACATGATTGTTGTGTGTGGCTTTGGTGAATTACGTAAATAGTAAAGATTGTTTGTCCACATGCTCACCAGGGGGCACAGACAGGGAGTCACAGTGAAGACGTCTATATATGGTCTATACAGGTGCCGGGAATTGGGATCACAGAGGCACAAAGTTTTTCAACCATTCGTTTGTGTGTGTGTTCGTCAGAGATGTTTTTTTCTGTTATAACGTCAGTCTTTTTGGTTTTACGTTATATTTACATGTTGGTTTCAGTTAAGTTACTCAGCACAGCCGGCTTTTTGTACATATTTTTTCTCTGCATTCGATAAATAGTATGGCAGGCCTCATCTTTTTGCACAACGACACGTCTGAAATTACCTCAAATTTCCTCAGATGGCAATATTATGGATAGATTGCCACTACACCCCCTGTATCTTGGAGAGCTATTTCTCGTTTACCATTCACTAGAACTGTTACTGTACGGTTGGCTTCTCTTTCTGCCTGCCTGGTTTGTAAGTGGACAAGTGTACTGACCTGGCCTATCCCATTACACTGGTAACACTGTATATTCTGTTTGGAAGGACTGAAGTGCTAAGAGTGCTTTTAGCAGGGTTTGACCCATTGGTGTTAAAGGACCTTCATTACACATAGGTTGGGGTATTCTTCCCCTGCTCATGTTGTTTTATCTGTCAATACTGTAAAAATGAGTTACATCAAAAATGTTTTTCAGTTCTTGGAAATTTTTCATACAAGTGGATCAATAGACCTTGTAATATTACTGCAGCTACAATCTGAAAGAACAAACCTCCCAGAGTGTTTTTCATTATTTAACATGGTTCTTCGGCTGGTATTGTATTCTTACTATTCTGATAAGTCAGTAAGTAGTTGTGAATCAGCTACAGGCTGACCAGCTGCTCATACAGAACACGTATGTATGACTTTTAAATTGTGCTGACTGAGGATATCTCCAGTACATGGGAAAAATGTGTCTCTCCACATCTCCGGGTCAACACACCTGACCTTTGTGTTTTGAACTTTGACCTCACACTCTTACATGTCAGTCTGTCACCTGTGCATTTCCCACCCCAGCATGGGCAGAAATGCAGCTGACTAGAGTATTTAAAGAAGGACAGTGTTAGGTCACTTTCGTCTTGTCTGACTTCAAGGTGAGTACACAATATGATCCTGGTCAGATCTTGTTCTACTTCTCTTCAGCCAAAACTTCTCATACAAATTTATACCCAACAGATGTCACAGATATGGAGGTTGTGTCTGCTCTGCTCACTCATTAGTGCCTCATATGGTAAGTTTGTTTGAAATTTTAGATTTGTACACGTTGTTATTACTATTGTTACTAGCAGTGGAGTTATGGTGGTATATTGTTAATTTGATTTCAAGCTACTGTTGACATTCTGCATGTGAAAACTCTCAACATTCTTTATCATTTCCCCTTAAAAAGCTGTAATGTCATTGAAATCAGACTAACCTCTAACCCTTACCCTAACCCATTAACCCACCAGCAATATGATATACCATATACTTACATGTTCCTTCTCTCTATGAAAGCTATATTTGCACTGAATATTCAGCCCACCTCTGTAAAACACTTTGTTTAAGTATTAAGTACTTAATCAGCACATGATTCATGAAACATTTTCTATGTACTGTCACTGTGCCTAGTATGCTAATGATATATGATCAGTGCAAATGACTATCTACTGGAATACACTTGAGTGTACTATGTTGAAACACCTCAAAATTGTCAAAACAAAGTGTGAAATGCTTTATAAACAGTTTTTTTGTAAACAGTGAAATAACTTTGTTATTGATTATTGATTGACTACGTGTTACTTACCTCTTAGGACTCTTTTGAACTTCATTGTGAACAAAGATGATCTGTCATTTCTTCATTCCTTTCATGCTACATAGATAAATATTCCTGAAAATGTTCAGGAATTGAAAGGCAATACGCTTTATGTGAGTTGCAAGAATATATAATAAAGTCTGCATGAGTATTAATGTGAAATGAACTCAGGACAGGATGGTTTGGGTTTGTGGTGTGTTCTCCACGTCCACAGCGGCTGAGGTCTGTTTTGATGGGCTGGACTGCTTTGATGACCTGCCTCCCTGGGGGGGCACTGCTCAGAGGCCAGCCTCTGTCCTGCCCTGGCACCCTGAGGACATTGGTACTCGCTTCCTCCTCTTCACCCCGCAGAACCGCCACTACCAGGCAAGAGATGGTTTTACTGCTCAACAACACTTAGCAAGGAGCTTTGATGTTTCACCTCTGATGTGTATATGAAAACCATGTGTTATTTGTTTGTTTTTTGTGCGCGCTTTTTTTGTTTATTCTTTGTATGGCTTTACTGATAGGACAGCTTCAAAGATGACAGGAAACAGGATGGGGTGGGGACGAAGCCTCTGCATAAGGGACACCTGCCCCACCAGCAGAGCTAATCAGCACCCCACATTTGTTACTATTGTGGGGATACAAATTAATTAGTCAAAGGATAGGGCCACATTATTCCAAGTCCGTCTTTAAACAATACTCACATGTACATATGTATATAGAAAGCATTTGTTGCTGTAATATGTATTGTCTAGTGTGACCACAAACAGATATCTTCCATAGTTGCATTGTTAGTGTGAACATCTCTGTTGTGTCCTTAATAAGCTCTGGCGGCAGGACAGTAATACAGAGAGGGAATCAGATGAAACAAGACAGCAACCTTTGGAAAATACACAGCTTACTGTCTAAGTCTGATACTACCTTAGGCTGAACTTTCAAATTATTTTTCGGTCAAAACAGGCTGTGGATTTTGTGTCCCATCACTTGCTCTTTTGCAACAATAACAGCAACCAATAATGCATTCAGTGTACATTTGGAGTTAAATTTTGGACTAAATGTCTTTTCTGCTGTGCCAATTAGGAGATCAAACCTGATCAAAGCGTCCAGGCATCAAGCTACAGCAGGATGAGAAAAACTCGATTCATCATTCCTGGTTATTTGGAAAAAGGAGATGAGGACTGGCCACAGGACATGTGTAAGGTAAGAAAGCACATGCTGAAAAACTCCTTCAGGGAAAGTCTTAGAAAAAATACGAGATTTGAAGAAAGGACAATGAATGTCTGATCAAGAAGCGTTATAAAAAAAAATATCTGTGGGCATGTGGCTGAAAATGTTTTACTGTGGATTCAGCTTTGGCCTTCAGGGCCTTGATAACTCAAGGAGGCCTCTTTGACTGTGGCAATCTGTTGTTCAACAATTTTTTCAAGCACTGTATGAGCACACCAGGTACATAAATAAAGGCCTTAAAATTAGGTATTCAGAATTTGGGTTTTCCCTACAAGAAAGATCTTCAGGATGAGACAGCAAAGCAGATATTGTATCAATGTTGCAGTGGTTACATTTGAAGTACTATATGGGAACTGTGTCAGACAGATATGTAAAAAGAAAAATAGGGTGACTGTGCAAAGGTAAAATAATCCAAACTCAACAAAAGTGATAAACTGTATATAGAACTATGGAAATTAATGATTTAAAATACATTAATTCATATATAGAATGTAAATTTAAATGAGCATTTATTTACTGATTGCTTTTTTATTGATTTTTTTTGTCCACCATACTGCTGTTAATTTTGGTACATTCAGCGACAGAATAATCAATGTATTAAGTCATTCTGACAGTTATAACCCACCATACTGCAGTTAAGTTAAACAAAGCCTCCAGCCAGTTATTAAGTATTTACAGTGGGTATGGCCTTCATTCGTCTCAGAGCTTTGCTTGGTTTCTAACAGCAGTTTGTTATAATGTTCTGTATTTCTCAAGTCTGTTGTCTTTCATCTACAACATACTAAGTTTTCCACTACTTAAACAAATTGGAACACTTAACATTTAACACTTGCATCACTATGAATAATTCTAATTTAAAACGCAAAAGAAGAAAATGTTTTCATGCATGTCATCTGGTACACACCTGCCCTAAACTCCTTCTTTATATTTATCTGTTTTATCTCACATCTGTATGTGGTTTCACTGTAATCTTCTTGTCGCTGTCTTGTATTGTGTCAGCATAGCAGTTAGTACATTTTCAATTATAAAGTCAGTGCATTGGTTTTTTTGTACTTTCACATTAAGTCCCATAATGCATGCCCCTTCTGTTCATACTTGTGGTTGGGGTTCACCCTCCTTGATTGATCACCTGCTATTATATTAAGATGTAGGTAAAAAAAAAAAAAAAAAAAAAAAAAAAAAAAAAAAGTCACATAATGCTCCTTTAACTGATGCTTTTGTTTTAGTAGTTAAGTTTCTTCTGTTTGATATTTCATATTTTCATGTTAGGCTCGCTATCTTTTATTGTGAAACACCGTGCAGGTTTTATTTTGAAAAGGGCTCTATGGAATCTTTACTTATTTGCTGAGAAGTATAAAGTAAGAAAATATCTTTCTGTAAATCGTATAAAGTGATTCTTCAGCCCTCAGTTGAATAAATACAAGTTGCTGTGACTAGGTCATGCTGAAGTGGGAGAATGTGAACTGCATTGCTGTGGAGTGGAAGAAAGGTGTGAAGACTCAGTATGCCCAGGCTGCCAATAACGCCAGGGTTGTGGCTGCCCAGGTGGCATCCATGATCAAATTCCTCATGGTAAATATAGCACTTCATTAACCGTCAGACACTGGCATACAAATACACAAACATTATAACAATATATTAGGATGGTAGTGTGGTTGAGAAAAATTAAACCACAGATAACTTCAACTTTTTTTTATGTTGCAATGTTATGTTTCTTTAGGCTCAATTTACAGTTTGACATTGTGACAATGCTGTGCTTATGGTCTGTTAAGGGGATGGTTCATGATTTTTGAAGTGGGGTCATATGAAGTGCATATCTGTTCCCTGCTGTAATCACTGATTAAAGGTGTCAAGACCTCCAGTCAAAAATATCATCTTTTTGTCAGCACAAATACAGAGGTCCCAAGGTCTCCAAAAGATCAACTGGTTTCACTGTAACAATTGTTGAAATTCAAGCTATAAACATCGTTTAAAGGAGTGTCACAGCAATTATTGTAAATCCATGAAGCAGGATACTGTCAGTAGCACAGGATGTATGCTCACATCTCATATCCAAAATGCATGCTTCATTGTATGTGAAACTTTCCATATGACTGCTTCTAAAACAAAAACAAATCTGTGTCATCACAGAAGCTAACAATGAAGTCAAACAACATAAACAAAGGAAGCAAATAGGACATTCTCACATGCATACAGCAGATGAGGAAAAATGTTGTATCCATGATAAAGTGGTAGATTTGAATTTCACATCATGTTGCACAATCTAGGGCAAGTACAGGCAGAAGGCTGATCAGTTCCATATTATTGGACACAGCCTGGGTGCTCATGCTGCAGGAGACACTGGTAGCAGGATCCCTGGCCTTGCACGTATCACAGGTAAACCTGCTGCACTACTTTAATGCAGAAATTGTACATTTTTTGCATGACTCATGTGGATG
This sequence comes from Sparidentex hasta, assembly GCA_030272975.1. Lineage (NCBI taxonomy): Eukaryota > Metazoa > Chordata > Actinopteri > Spariformes > Sparidae > Sparidentex > Sparidentex hasta. The sequence continues at coordinate 29,923 of JARJLU010019727.1, forward strand.
ATAATGTTTTTAGAAATTAGCTGCAGTGATAAGATTAGGCAGACTACATATCCTTGCATTGATCCCTCTGTGTTGGCCCACCTCTCATTCTCTGCTCAGGACTGGACCCAGCTGAACCTTACTTCCAGGACAGTGATGCCTCTGTACGTCTAGACACCAGCGATGCCACCTTTGTAGATGTCATTCACACTGATGGGCTTCCTTTTGCCTCCAAACTTGGTATAATGAGTGAAGTATTTGCTCACTTCTCTCAATGTTTTCATTCGGTTCTTCTTCATTCATTTCTATACCTCTAGTCAAAGCCAGTAATAAACTATACCTGTAATTGTTTTAGAAAGTGACTCACTTTGAAGAACTTCAAATACAGTAGTCTGTGCTCATTAAAATGTTTTCAGAGGATTTATTTTAACCCCTTGTATGCTACTGATCACCGTGGCCTAAGAGTGCTGCAGGAGTGGTAAAACCCAGACGTATGTTATTTTTGCACTCTCTGTTCCCTCATCTCAAAGCTGGTGAGATGCCTGAAATAAGGTCTGCGGAGTACAGACCACATTTTATTCTGTCATGAAATGTGTCTGTAAATAGCCCACACATCTTAAATGACACGACAGAGGCCGTTGGGAGTATTAAACTACATTAACAAATGTTGAATAATGTAGCCTTAATATTGTTGTAACTGTTGATTTAATTTTTATAAACCTGACTTACTAAATAATGTTTGAATTAACACCTTAATTACTAACACCATTAGTAAATGGGTACTTGGCATAGTTGACTACATGAATTAATGCTATTTAATGTACCTTTTGCTGTAATGTGATATTTACAGAGTCTAAATCCAAAAGTGAATTATGTTTCCGTCTTCTCAGGTCTGGGGATGTCACATCCCGTGGGACATATTGACTTCTATCCCAACGGAGGAGAGTTGATGCCTGGCTGCTCCACTAACAGAGGCAAGCCCACTGACCTGGATGCCATCTGGGAGGGTAAGATATCTAGAGACACACAAACACATTTCAGTGGACGAAATGGAAATACAAATTTGTTTAATTTCCCGAAAAACAAACAAACAAAGAAACAAAAAGCACTTCATAAATGCTAGAACTAAACAACAAATTGAAATGTTGCAATGTTTGGGTATGATCCCCATTTGTGGGGAGATGTACCACGTCTTTGGACAAGGTACATCATGGTACACGTCTTCGGTCACCCTTTTTACTGCTGTGTTGTACCTTTTTAATAACAACTATGTTTTAGTTAGTACCCATTCTTCATCACATGACCTATTTTTACCCACTGACTGGTTAATAATGACTAATAATCTGATGCATAGGACTATGTCTTCCTCCACTTCTTTTATAACTTATATTTAAATGAATAAACTTGTTTTGCTAATAATAGTGTCTCCGATATGGACTCAGCCTTAAAGGGATATTCCGGTGTAAATTTAATCCATAGTTTAACACACCTTGACACCGGGTACGACACCCCCCCCGAGAGATAAAGTTTGCGGACCGTTAGCTTATGTAGTTTTAGCATCCTCAGAACCTTCCAAGTATAAATTGCCATCAAAAAGCCACAAATAACGCTCAGAACAGCATCAAACTTCAGCAACATTAGAAACAGGGTCCCAACACATATTTCAAGGCATTAAACATTTGTACATTTGCTGCATTTGCAGTAGAGTCCCGCAGGAATGATATTCACTGAGCTGCGGAACTCTACTGCACTCGGTAATCGACTCACAGGGCTTCACAACGAGCCTGCAGCTGGAGAGGTGAGTTTTGTTTATCTTTTCCGACAAAGCCGGCAACGATATCAAATGTTTCAATCAAACTATTGCCCCCTGTACCATAATATTACCAAGCTGTCATGTGAAGCTCTACAGTTCTTGGATTGGTTAAAATCCACTAAATCCTACCATAATCAGATCCATGGTTTCTGTTTATGTGTTGCTGTGTCCCTTGACGAGCTACAAAGTAAAATGCGCCCGTACATCTACAAGCACATATTGTGACCATTGATATACTACTTTGAAATGCTCTTCACATTACACGTCCATTTTTTTTTTCAGGTCTATAGGCTCAATCACAGGCATGTTTTCTATACACAACACAATGACTACACATTTATCCTTTTTTCTCAATCTTGCAACAGACAATTTGCAGCCTCTGTGGAATACTGGAGTTGTCCCAATGGAAACACTGTAAAGAAATTCCAGGCAGAGTTTTTCCTGCTGGGCCTGAGCAAATATTTTCTAATATGGATGACAACGGCCTTCTTTTGAAATGTGCTGCTGAGTAGCAAGGCTCAAATAGCAGCATTGATGCCATGCCTGGGTCTGGAGGGGGGTGAGGGAGGGGGTGAGGAGATTAGGAGTTGGCACAGCTGAACGCACCACTTTTGATCATATAGATAAGAGAGGGAGAGTGGGATCCAGGGCTGCATAGCTGGAGGTCTTGGAAGGCCTGATGTTTGCCCTGTACTGGAAGAGAGAATAAGTCATGACCTCTTTCTATGTTTGTCTCTGCCTGACACATCTCTGTCACACATACTTAATCTGATTCTAAGATTCTCCTCCATATTGGTTAACTGATGTTGTCTTTCAAAATTGTAATTTCCTCCTAAATCTAATTTTCAAAGCAGGAAATGTAATTTTATTTTAGAATTATTTCTCTCTCAGTTGACAAAGTTCTCAGTTTCTAGACTGCCAAATCTCTCTCGTGCTCAGCTATGCATGGCCGCGTTCATGATGAAGGTCACAAGTTCATACTCTGAAATTCAAGACTCAGATCTTCATTTGCGCACCCCTCCTTTACCATACCGTCATTTAACACACTCACTCTCCCTTCTTCTTCTCATCCTTGTCATCATCTCCTCTGATCTTTTGCCAGGTTCCAAGAAGTTTGATGCCTGCAACCATGTTCGAGCATACCAGTACTACAGCGAGAGCATGGTTAAATCCCAAGGCTTTGTAGGCTTCCCCTGTTCTGACAAAGGCAGTTTTGATGCTGTAAGTCTTTTATTAAACTAAGGGTGACAAACTTGTGCCTTGCCAAGCTGTTATTTGTCATGTAATGAGACATTTGTAGCCTAAATTGCACATTCTATAAACAACAAATATATTTTTGGATTGGTACATGTTCAAAATCTCTTTAAATAACTGTGTGAGTTAATCTGAAAGTGTTGTTTTGGCCATGATAGGATCAGGTAGTTTTCTTAAATGCTAAGAAATACAGCTTCAGTGCTCCTTTTCCTGCCACCTTCAGCCTAAATTACCGTACAGAGACACTGTCATTAACATAAGCCAGTGCTGAATGTCCACCGTCTTAGCATTAGGGTTGACATACTAATTGACCCACTGATTGACACATATTGATTTCAGAGTTTACCCATAGAGGAAGAACTATTAAAATCTTTTAATTCAACGCGAGCTTTGATGATTTTCAACCAGGTTCGTATCACTACAATGTTGGTAGTATATGCAAATGAACAACATTAGACTTCTCTCCATTTTGCCTGCACCCAGAGCCCAACACATTTTACTGGAAGAAACTATAAACCAGGATTCTATTACTGCACTGACTTTTTGCTTTTACACACTGTTCAGCTGCAATAGAGAAAGAGTGTGAACAGGAAGTGTGCTCCGTATGGTTTCTGTGCTGTGAAAACAGAGGCTGAAAAACTCTGATCAAACTGTAAAACAAGTCGGTGCTGATCAAACATGATTACTGTCACTGGCTGTTTTAAGCAGTGTTAGAGGTGTTTATTATTTGTGCCATTGTCACCTGTCTCTTGAGTGACTACAACATGCCAAATCAAATTTCATTAGAGCTTTAGGAAGACATCTCATGTCCTCAGTTTAAGACACAACTCAGGGCCCAGACAAGAAAAAGGCTGGAGAAGGCGAAGGGGCCCATATCACCACTGTCCCAGCGTGTGTGTGGGACTGCCACCTGTTCCTTCATGACACTGATATGGCTGCGAACCACATTTTTTGTTTGTTTTAGAAGTAGATTTGGAAAGATTGGATTTTTGTTGTGGAGGAGGGGGTGATGCAAATGGTCTTTCTTCGTGTCTGCCATGGAAAGGACTTGTATCTGCAGCTGTTGGTGTTAATGACAGTTTATCCCTGCTCACGACACATGTCACCGATCAAAGGAGGCCCGGGGCGCCGAGCATGACCTCATATGTCTATGTCCCTGTTGAGAGATGACGACACCTCCTTGTCATTTACCTCGTAAAGACTCCCTGGTGTTATTCCTGCAGCCATAGTTGACAGTCGCAAAGTCAGCCTGTTCCCACACATTACTTTATTGCAAAACTGGCGGCATTCACCACCTTCATATCTGTAAGGTGGCAATCTGCAACATCTTAAAGGACTGTTGGGGTAAAAGCTGTTCTGACTATTTATTGAAAGAAGACTGTTAAACTCTATCACATAACATGGTTCTCCCTGTCTTCACAGGGAAAGTGTTTCCCATGTGCACATGACAAATGTCCTCTGATGGGCCACGATGCTGACAGGTTCAATGTGACGGATGGTGTTTCAAAGATGAAGTATTTCCTCAACACAGGTGGATCAGAGCCCTTTGGCCGTAAGTACCCTGCTCCTCTTGTCCTTGCAAAAAATAAAAGTGTGACTTATACATTGGTTAGAAGAATTCACTTTAAAAACTGAATATGAAGAACTAATAAACTTTATATCATATCATTAGAAAGAAAATTTGCATCTTCAGTTGTGTTTTTTGTCTTCTCAATCTTCTCAGCTCCGTGACATTCAGTTCTAATGTTCTGAAAAGTTTAAAAAGGGTTTTGGTGCCTTTCCTAGATGTCTAAGTATATCAAACTATTACATTTTGAGTGTTTTCCTCTAAAGTAATTAGTTATAGGCTACATGTGAATGATCTTGACTGACCCTAACATCTAGCTAAGCCGCAAGAGGACCAGGTAACCTGCATTGCTTAAAACAAGGTAATGTCATAACAGTCTAAATGAGTTTGGGAAAACTGTTGAAGGTTGTGATGCTTCCATTTTTAATCGGGAGAGATTTAGGTGGGATGGCGTGGAGAGTCAGTTGAATTTCAGATCAGTCTCGCAAGTGCCAACATACAGGAACGCCCACTTTAAAAGCACTAAAATCGTTTGCCCCCAGCCTCAAACAAACAGCCATGTAAGTCAGCAATGCAGTGACATTTTCTCACAAGCTTAGTTCCTGAGAGTTTACACCCACCATATATTCTAACTGAAGCTCAGAGAAATGGATGGATGATTTTGTTTCTAAAATCAGGTTAAGCACTGGATATTCTTAGGCAACACTATGGTTTCACAGAGTGTGAGTGACAGAAATGGCTTCTTAACATGGAAAGCCTGCATTGACTTCATGACTGATCACTTTGAATGTTATTTTAGACACCTGTTGGGCCTTGCGGACATTGAGGAGGGTGAAACCGACAGTAGTTGCAAAACAACACATGTTCATTTAAACTTGTTGTAGGTCATTATTATTAGACTAATGATTACTACTAAAGGAAAGAAATAGTAGAGAAAGTGGTTCTCAGAGAAAAAAGATTGATTAATTTTAGAAATAACACACTCTTTTAATTTAATTTAATTTAATGATCTGTTATTTTAGACTAAATGATATGGCATAAGTTCAAAACAAAGAATATTTGGAAGTAAAACAATTTTTGGTTTTTAATGCTGTGTTTAGATTTTCTTATCAGAAATAATTGCCAAATAATTATTTGTTTACGTTGCTGTTTCATAACATATAAATGCAGAAGAGGCAGGAGAAGGCGAGAGCTTTGTCATTTTCAGAGTGCAAGGCTTTGACTGTTTCCTAGAAACAGTACATACCTGTGCAGACATTGTACCAACCAAACTTGAGGAGGAGTATGCACAAAAGACTTGTTAAATCACTTTTTGGCAGCACCATGTTGTACATTTTTCAAGGCTGACATTTTGTGCCTGTGTTGATTGGTGGTGATGACTGTATCAAATTGTTTACTATTTATTCACATTTCAGGATACAGTTACAGAATTACAGTTACCCTGGATGGTCCCAGCTTGCCCAACCTAGGCTTCCTGTATGTGGCACTCATTGGAGACAATGACAACACCGAAGAGTACCAGCTTCATCTGTAAGTAAACTTTCTGAGAGCCTGATCTTTTATCTGACCATGTGACTCCCGGCTGCTTAATGACAGATCTGGTCAGTTGCAGATACTAACTAATGGCTCAGCCACTGAACACTCATGAGGTGTGTATTGACACTGATCTGTTTTGAATTTTTTCAGGGGTGCACTGATGCCCGGATGGAACTATGAGCTGCTGATTGATGCTGAGGTGAACGTGGGTGATGTGACAGAGGTAAAGTTTCGGTGGAACAACCATATCCCCGACCCCTGGAATCCCAAGTATGGTGCCTCCAAGGTGGAGCTGCAGAGAGGAAAAGACAAGAGGATGTAAGATGTCTGTAAACACAAGTTGTTTTTAACATTATTCAGCCAATTTCTCCTGCTCTGATGAGGTAAATACAGATCCAAAACAACAGTTTCAGGTGGCTCCCTTTCAGGAAACTAAGTGGCTGAGTAATTTTTCTTGGCATGTGGCCTTCTCATGGAGATGGTTTTGTTATATATTTTTTGTATTGCGCTCTCAAAGTTGTAAAAATACATCCCCCGGAAAATATAAGAAAATTGCATGTAATAGTAGAAGTCCTGCAAAGATTGCATCTCATAATATGTGGCATTTTATACTTTTGATGACCATCTACAGCTCTCAAACTCATAGGTTAGAAATCTCACCAATACTCAGAAAGAAAGATTTTAATGATTGTCCTTCTTCTTCAAATGAGGAGTTATGTAGACTGTAAGAAGGGCACTGTTGCATAATAATTACTGTCAGCACCAATCACAGCTATAGGGCAAATGGCCCCCCTTTGTATTTAAGCAAGCTTTACTGCTGAGACCACAAAAAGAAGAAACACGTCTGTTTTTTAAACATTTCAAATCAAGTAGAGAGGTCATGAAGTATTGAGGTGATGAAATAGGATGATGTGTTCTTTTAAGATGTGTGAATGTATATATGAAGAGAGAGGGTTAGGCTTTGTTTCTGATGTCAAATTGTAGGGGGGGGTAGTTGGCTAGTTTTGGCCACTAGAAGGCAGTATGGGACTGCTCATGGTGCCCTCTATGCTGCTGGAGAGGTGGGGTTAGATGGTATGGAAGGTACTCTACCCTGAAGATCTCTTTTAGTGGTGTGAACTGATGCCTCGTCACCCCTTTCTCTCATATCATTGCCATATGTAGTAAATATTGTAATGTTGGATAAACACTCCTGCGTACTGAGATTTATTCTGCAGTGCAATAGAGGAGACTGTGTTTTCTACACTTTTGTATATCCCTCTACATTCCCTTCTATGATGTGTCATTGAGTTCCCTTTATCTCCTTTTCTGCTTTCACAGCACCTACTTCTGTGGAACACAGAAGGTGGAGGAGAATAAGGTCCAGTCTGTACTACCATGCCAAGTTTAACCAACCACAATCCCCATGTCACTCAGGTCTTTCAATAAAGAGTTTGCATTCCAGCCTTTTCTTCCCTCTCTTTTTTGATCCTTTGTGTCATTGTGCAGCATTAAGTAGCAGTATATGATCAGACAATGAAGAAAGCCTGTTGAAAGGACAGGTCACTGTTGGAGTAACTTGAAGACACACATTAGACAGAAAAAAATTAGCTTGCCTACAACATGTTTATATTGACCCGGGAGCACCTCTGATCTGCTGGGGTGATTTGGGTTCAATTTGGGCTGACTTTGAGATGTGTCTTTTCAACCAGCTAAAAAGCGGTTATAACATCAGCATGTAACAAATCAATGAAAAAACACTGAAAACATTAATCTTGCACTGGTTTTCTAAATATGAGATATACTAAATGTCAGACAAGATGTACGTTCAATGCATTTAATTTTACACATAAAATGTTATAAATGTGGACTGATATAGAAGACAAGCTGAAGACAAGAAGCTTCAAAGCTTAGTGAAATGAGACTAGTTCAAGCTCAACAGTGCTGTCCTTTATCCAGAAGGTTGGTGGTTCAATTTCTCTTCCCCTCTGTTGTTTGTGATATTGCAGTATTTGCTCTAAAGATTTATCCTCAAAGTTAACTTCTCTGTAATAATAGCTTATCATTATTTTGGAGACTGATAAAAAGAGTATAGTCTTTATCCTGCCATACATTCAGCACATTTTGATGAGCTATGCATCAAATGTCTCTATACATTATCTTTTTATAGTCTGTGAGGACAAGATATAGATTAGGCTGCAACATATGATTAATGCATTAACCTTGAAATATAAAAATGCCCAATCAAAAATATACATCAAAATTTCCAAAAGCCCAAGGTTGTCTGAAAACCAAAGATGTTCACTTTATAATTACAGACTTAAATAGGCAAGCAGAACTCAAGAGGACAATGATGACAATTACAGTCACCCCAAAGACACATAAAATCCCCCTCACAGAGCTGTAAAACAACTACATTAAAACACACATAGAACACAGATACACCACAAAGAAAAACAAAAACAAAAACATATACATAAACATAAACATATACTCCTAAGGAGAACTAACACATTGAGTAGCATAATGACTAAATAGATGCAATACAACCACAATGACACAGAATCACCAGAGAGAGAAGCAAAATAATCACAAAGAAATGCAGGTGGTGAAGTGAAGAATCGCTGCTCCTGTGTAGGAGGCGTGAGGGGGCCTTTGCCTGTCTGCGCCCATTATGTCATAACTGTCCACATGCCCACACAACATACAGCAGTTCCTTGCAGTGTCACCATCAGACAAGATTGGAATGACACATGAACTGACTGGGTATGCATAGAAGTCTGGCCTACTTATTTATTTAAGTTAGCTGGGAAACAGGTTGAGTCTCCTAAAATCTGGGACAAAATCACTGACAGCATCTTTAGCTGCAAGTTTATGAGACTGAGAATTGACAAAACTTCACATCAAACCACCCCTGACAACGTCATTGTTATACATTGTCCTCCATTACTGCAATGTCCTTACTGTCACAGTAAGTGGAACAGTGAACAGCGAGGGATACTTCACATGTCCAACTCTTAGCATCCCTTGTCTTTCTCTTTCCTCACAGAGCTAACTGTTCCTCACTGCCGAGGCCTGTCAGGACAAGGAGAGGGTATATATTACCCTGATTAATGTTGAAAGACTTCAGGCTCTATTTGTGCAAACACAATTCAATGGTAAATTACATGGTGAGATCACTGCTTTCTCCTGCTCATTTAGATAGAGAGTGACAAAATCTTGTCTAATGTGTCACATATATCTGTAATTCCAAAAGGCCTCTGTGTGTGTGTGTGTGTGTGTGTGTGTGTGTGTGTGTGTGTGTGTGTGTGTGTGTGTGTGTGTGTGTGTGTGTGTGTCTGCAAAGCACTTATTAATCTGTCCGTGGCCTTTTGCTTGCTTATGAAGTCCTGATTGTGTGTCATTGTTTTGGCTTCATTTATTTGAACACACACCCTGTAATCATGCTCACAAATACATGGCTTTAAAAAGGCAAGCTGCCATTTTCATCATGGCACTAACAAAGTGCATTTGAAATCATTCTGACTTCCCCTGAGCTGAGCCATCAGTGCTCACACAATACCAATCAGAAGATGAAACTCTCGGCATCAAAGCTTCAGGCTTGACTATGTTAATAATATTAATAAAACAGCAAATTGAATGTGTGGGCTAAGAGGTGGGGGAGAAAGTGTCTTGAAATCCTCTAAAGACATCCGTCTTTGTCTCCGACTCTTGTTTCTCTTTTGATTATTGGCTCATTGAAAGTGAAGGCTAATGACAAAATAGCGGGCTAATTCCTGTAATTATGTGTGTTTGTCACAGGAAATTTACAAATGACAGCACTTCTTCTTCTGATCTCCAAGCCAGTAGCTTCGGGGGTGGCATTGTTACTAACAAAGCAGTTCCAGACAGGTCATGAATTAGTGAGGTATAGATGTAGGTGGCAAGAGAAAAATAGCTCCCCTGTGGAATGCTTGCAAAACAAAGTTAACCCCTGGCCGTTAGCTACATTGTGTTGGTGTCAAGAACAATTTGCATCAACAGAGAGGTAAAGAATCCATGTGCATGTTGTTGCGAGTTAAGGCAAAAGCAGGAAATGAATGTCCAATAACAAGGACATGACAACATGTTACATTATGTCTTGATATAAAAGACAATGTTGAAAGGAGCAGAGAAACTTCCACAGGGTTTTAAGGATTTTATTTGTCCAGTACCCTCGTGAAGCTGTCACATGGAGAAAGGGCACATCTATTTGACCTCCATAAAACATTTTTTTGAATACCACTATATTTTTTGACCTTCATGATAAATGGTTTCAGGAGCAACATGAAGTACACAAAGGAAATGATTATTGTGAGCAGGAGAGAGGTTGAATAGAGGCGGATGGGTCAGGCAGGGGTCAGTACAGGCTTTTTGAAGCAGATGCTGACTTTTTTGTGCTAAAACATTTTTCATGATATTCAAAAATTTGAGCAGATAACTGCTGTGCTGTTTTTGCAATGTATTCACATGAGATACTTGGTTTGTGCATCCACAAACTCTTGGACGTTTTTTTGTTTGCATTACTAAATTATTTTCTTCTGTGGTCAGTCATGGTGGCTACAGCTGCTCACAACAGTTATCCACGTTATAGGCCTTGTTTATCAATCCTAACAATCAGTTCATCCTGAACTTTTGAAAAGTCATTCTAAATGCATCTGAGGAAAGTGCCGTCTTTGATCGTAATTTGGAAAGACAAGATTTAGTATTCAAGGTGATTAATGTCATATGCACAGTAATAAAATGTTTCTCTGTACAATGAAATTCTTCTTTTGCTGTCCACAGAATGCAGACAATGTAAAACATTATATACAACAACAATATACAAAATAATTTGTCATCTGAATCTGGCATCTGTGGCAGGGTCTTTCTGTGTGAAGATTTATGTGTAAGTTTATTATCAATACAATGAATCCTTATTCGTTGTTGCACTTCAGAGCTACTTTAAGATTTGTAGCTCTTAAAAAGCAATCACTGTAACACTTATTATAATTTAGATTTTTACACCATTCGACTCCAAAGTCAAAGCATCAATTGTGTTCATATAAAATATTTCAGTTAACATATTCATGATTGTATTATCCAACAGCTGAAAGGTGCACCATGACTGAGGGACATGAACGGAGCTTTTCCATTTTCCAGCACTTTGGTGCCCAAGGCAGAAAGTGTGGTTATCAATAGCCTTTACTAAGATTGTTCAAGGATGAAACATGTTTGAGTGAAGAAGAAATGCATTTTCATTAGTACGGGAGCATGGGAGGATAGTTTAAGTTTGTGTTAGTTTTGCTTCAGTATCTTTTCTGATACTGACACAAGGAGTCAAAACATTTTTTTTTAAATCCTACACACTTCATGTGCATTATGTGAAATCTCCATGCATGGTACCATTAAATGTCTTGTATGGTTGCTGGCAGTTTTTTCTGTTTATTGGGTTAGGGGGTCCTCAGAGTAGTTGCAAGTCCATGTTTTGAATTTTTTTATTAAACAAAAGATATATAGAAGTATCTCGAAATAAATAAATGAATACAACATATTATCAGCAAGAGACATTTGTTTAAACAAAAAACAAACAAGAAACAACAAAAAAAACATTTAATTTACATAACATGATGAGTGTACAACGTTAAGCAAGCTAACTTAACTTACATAGTGGACTAGTCAGATAACTAAGTATTACTGAAACATATTGGCCAATTATCTGTATTACTCTCTCTGTCAGGCTTCAAGAAATGGCAGGCAAGAACCCAATAGCACGACAAAAAAACAGTTCAGGTGCAGCAACAGGGTTTAATATGAAATGAAGGTCAAACTAGGGGTCCGTTGCACAAAAGTAGGTTTAAGACATTCAGAATAAGTGACTGAGCTGAGCTCAATGAATCCAAAACAAGAGCGTCCAGGCTTAATTGGTTGCACAAAGACCGAGCCAGGATGACCAGACTTGGATTCATCAAGCGAGGTCAAACCAATCCTGGATAAGCGCGCGCTCGCAGCTCCCTCAAATAGACCCCGCTAGTAGAGCAGCTTGCTTTTCCCTGCCGGAGCCAGAGGTAACAGACATAATTAAAAAGAAAGGTAACACCGCCACAGTGATAAAGCAAAGAGAAAAAATGTGGCAAAGTATTGCTGACTGCCTGAATGCGTAAGTAGTGCACAATTACACACTCACCGCTCTGCTGAAACATCACAGTGACAATCCAAATAGTTAATTCACATCTACAAAAACACATTTGTACTGATTATGAATCAGTTGATTTTTTTTTAAATTGAAATGGACTGCAGAGGTGTGGAGGGGAATGAAGAACCGGCCACAAACTGAAAAACAGCCAGGCTACAGCGGGTGATGTGTACAAGGCTAATGAGTTCAACCTGTTCTATAATAGGTTCGACACAGCGACCAGGGCCTGCTCAGCCTCATCATCATCCCCCTCCACCTCTCCAGCATCAGCCCTCTCCCCTACACCACCTTCTCCTCACTCCCATTCCTCCTAGCTCACCTTCCTTCTTCTCAGAGGATAATGTGAGGATGGAGCTGAGGAGACTGCAACCAGGAAAGGTGGCTGGCCCAGATGATGTTTGCCCAAGACTGCTGAAGGTCTGTGTGGTCCAAGTGGCTAAGCCTGTCTTGTACCGGTTCCCAAGGCTGGACGGCCAGCCGGTCTCAGCCACCACTGCAGCGGGTCGACATCAGGGGTGAGGACATCGAGGTAGTGCAGTCCTACAGGTACTTAGGGGTGCACCTGGACAGCAAGCTCGACTGGTCTGTGAACACTGATGCGGTCTACAGGAAGGGCCAGAGCAGGCTCTTCTTCTTGAGGAGGTTCCTTCGATATCTGTGGGGAGATGCTGCACATGTTCTACCAGTCGGTGGTGGCAAGTACCATCTTTTATGCTGCTGTCTGCTGGGGAGGCAGTGCGACATAGAGGTACACCAGAAGGCTAGATAAGCTGATCTGGAAAGCAGGCTCAGTGCTGGGAATGAATGAAGTATTTATCTATCTATCTATCTATCTATCTATCTATCTATCTATCTATCTATCTATCTATCTATCTATCTATATGAGTGAAACTGTGTAAAAGCAACTCCATCAGACTGTATAACTCTTTGATAAATATATGAGGTAATAATAGTAATAATAATAATAATAATAATAATAATAATAATAATAATAATAATAATAATAATAATAAACAGCAACCTTTTTATTTAACACCTTTCCAAGGTCGCTTGCTCACTAACTTCATTGAATTTCCTTTTGGGATAAATAAAGTTTCTTTTTTCTTATGTTTGCTGTGTGTGTGTGTGTGTGTGTGTGTGTGTGTGTGTGTGTGTGTGTGTGTGTGTGTGTGTGTGTGTGTGTGTGTGTGTGAGGTGTAGATTAAACATGACCCTGACTAATACTTAACAATGCACAGAAGGTGCCTGCTCACACATTGTCTGTATTGTTTTAGCAGTGAAAAAGAAAACCACCCACAGACAAGGCACGGGTGGTGGGTCACCAAAAGCTGACCTCACCCCAGCAGATGGCCTTTGGAATAAATAAAGGCAGGCCCATGTTGGAGGGGATCCCTGGGGGGACAGAGACAAGCGTGTGTCCCTCCCAAGGTGCCACCCGCTTCATACAAGGTATATTCTTCCATCTCTACATGGGACACAACCACATTCATATCGAATCCATTTGGATTGTCTGACTTTGGTTTGCCTATTGCCTTGCATTTTCTGGCAGCACTGTCTCACTGTTAGAGCCATCAGCACAAGCACCAGACGATGCTGATCCAGTGAGTACTCCATCAAAGGCATACTGTAGGCCTGTCATGTCTTGTGTACTAGCTTCAATATGAATCCTTGATGGGGTGAAGGCACCAGTGCAGCAGCAACAGCAGATGACGGCGATGATGATGATGAGAAGACCATCTCTCTGGATTCCAGAAGGCATGAGGTATCATGTCAAGCCTGTGAAAGTACTATTCAGTCAACAATGGTGAGGAGTCATCATTTGGAGCTCACACAAAATCACAAAGTCTCATTTCTGTAACAGGACCCAGATGCTGTACAGGGGGAAAACCAGCCTGGCAACATAATGAGTATTAATGGAAGGACACTCCATCGTGCAAAATTCCTGCTGTGCTAATTGTCATGTGTTTACAGAACTCACAAGCTATCAGACAGTTGTATACCAACCACCTCCAGCGCCAAATACAGCTGGCAGATATAGACATGCAGTACAAGAAGAAAAAGAAAAAGGAAAACCTTTCACTGGAGTCTGAAATTAAAAAAAGAGGACAATTAGAAAATTGGACCTTGAAATAAAAAAAAACTTGAGCGGGAGGTGAGTTATGCCTTCAATGCAGACTGTATGCTGACTGTAACACAGATGTATTAGTCATTATTCTCCTTTCCTCCCCCAGCTCAAAGAAAATGACTCATCTTAAATAATTCCTTTCTGCTCTGACAATGGCGAGTGAGGGACCAATATGTGTTAAATATGCATGCTTTAAATTTAAGTTAAATATGTCCTGCAGTGGTAGAGATGCATGCTGTGAATTTCAGTTAAATATGTCCTGCAGTGACAGAGGAATTTGTGTATTTATTTATCTAAATTGACCTTTGAATGTGTATTTATCCTTGTGTTGGATATATGCTTTGATTCTGTGCTTTCCATCTTGTAGAGTCACTATGTGACTTCAGTATTCAGTATTGAAAGGAGCTGATGTTTTTTCATGTCCCAGCCTTGTCCCAGGGCCAGGACTCCCTGGACAAGTCGCCAGCTCATCGCACTGACAAGGACACTTCGACATGCAGCTCAACCGGAGCTGGGATTTGAACCAGTGACCTTGCGATCACTCGCCAACCTGCTGTCTACGCGCTGAGCTAAAGTCCTGATACTTGTGACAATGTGATGCTGATGTGCCAAAAGATTAAGTATCTCTAAACCATACTAAGGTACAATTCCACAAAATGCTCCACAGCCCTCATTTTAACAACTCTCAACAACAGGTTACGATATTATGACTTTATTTTTGAAGTCTATGAGTTTTTTTTCCCTCTATGGCCCTAATATTCCATCATTTTATATATAGCCTTATAGTCTATGGGAAACTGTAAATTATCTAATGATAAGCTCCACATAATAAATCTCCATCGTAACTTGTACCATAACATATCCTACTGGACCTATACCGCTTTTGTGCGACCGGATCACGGATAAGTTGAGCCAGGATAACCAAGATATCCTGGCTTAATCCCTTATCCTAGTTTTGTGCAACAGGCCCAAGGTGATCAATCAGAGAGGCGCAAAGAAGACCAAAAGGAGCAGGCAAAAGGGAAAGTCCAAAGTCCAAAAAGGCAGGCAGGATCGGGATCAGAATCAAAAGAAAGAATGCTGGAGAGCTAGCGGCTGATGAGCTGATGAGGAGCAGGTGAGTAGGGGGGTGGGGCAGGCCAGGTGGATCAAACCAACAGGTGATGCAGAGCAGGGGGGAAAGGCAGAGTCTGACATGACATGAGAGTTAGTGTGGAAAAACAGGAAGCAGCCAAATGGAAAACTAAAGTCTGGCTGAAGTTGTGATGGTACAGGTCCAAACTCTCAGCTGATCAAAAATTAGCAATGAGGTAAAACGTGGATGGAGCTCATGTAGCTAGAAGCTTCCAAGCTAGCTAAGGCTAATTAGCTACATGTGTACATAAATAAAAAAATACGTCATTTCATGTATTTAGTATTTATGTGCATGTATTAGCCCCAAGCAGACAGAATACCTTATCATGCATTAGCAGCAAGTTTTAGAGCAACAACAGCACTGTGGGTGTGTGTGTTCAGTTTTGTCTCTAACCAAAGTAGTTTGTTCCTCCAGAGGCTCCCAGCTCTGCTCACAGCTGTCTCCTCTGCAGAGCTCACCAGCTCCAGCAGCTGTCTGCCTGTTAACACTAACAGGGTCACCTGTTAATTCAAATATCTTTCCCTCCACTCCAGTCTCTTTGTCCAGTTAACTGCACTGAAAGACATTCTATTTGTCCAGTATTTGCATATGAATTCTCCAAAGTGCACCAACATCAGAGCCATGGCACAGAGGTGGAAAACAGTGACACAATTTCATTAAAGTGGAGCCAAGTAGACAGAACTAGTTGTCACTCAAAATAGCCACGCCTTTAATTATGCATAACTTTAAGTGGAACCGCAGTCTTTGGTTCGTCTGTTTTGAATTAATTTGTCAGCTCTGACTGAGAAACCACCAGAGAATTGCAAAGGGCGAGGCTAAACCACCTAATATTAGCCCTGCTACAACTGCTGCTGGCTTCTTTACATATATCTATAGGTCCCACTACATGTTACAGTACACCTAGTTCAATGTGTGACAGAATCTTTTTTTACAAAATGTGTATTAGGGGATTTCTGCTCCTTGGCAGCTCCTTGGCCTGAAAAACATTGAAGACCCCAAGTATAGCTGTATGTTCATTTACAGTTTTTAGGAACCTGCAAGTCATGCCTGTTTCCACCGTGATGCACCAGCATCTCTGACAAGCATGAGCTCCATCAAAAGGACGTGGGGTTGCAGTGGCTGGACACCATAGTCTCAGAACACACTGGATTGTTTTTGGAGTCTATTTCTGCCCTCAGTCAGCCTGTTTCTGTCAACACCAGGAGGAGTATCTGGTTTTTTTTTGTGTGTGTGTGTGTGTGTGTGTGTGTGTGTGTGTGTGTGTGTGTGTGTGTGTGAGATGCATTAACAAATTGCCTGTCAGAGTCTCAGTCTGTTCCATCGGAGCCAATGTGACAGTGTTCACAATCAATCCT
>JARJLU010019728.1:1705-13115 GCA_030272975.1 Sparidentex hasta
GGTCACCTTTTGTGATGAGACGGGACCTCGGGACCATAAGCAAAGCTGTGCTGGCAGATCTCAGGCAGCGCTCAGGCTCGTAGGGTAAAAGCAGGTCACAGATATAGGCAGGAGCCTGACCATTCAGGGCTTTGATAACAAGTAGTCAAATCATACAATCAATTCTAAAACTCACAGGCAGCCAGTGGAGAGCAGAAAGGGTTGGAGAGATATAGTCACTTCTCTTTCTACCTGTTAAAAGAATGAACCTGTGCGTTAAAAAAAAAGAATGAAAAAATAGAGAATCGAATTGAACTGTGACCTTAAGATGGAAAATGCAATTGAATCGAGGATTTGGAGAATGATGACACCCCTAATCCTGACAGATTTACATCTTTGAAACTTTGTGATCTTGAATTGAATCTAAAATCAGTTTCAATGAGTTTTTATGAGTTTGGCTTCACAACATGAGTTTGTATAGATGGAGCCACTGGTGGAGCTGCAGAGTTTAAGAGGTGAAGTCACGACGTCTTTATTGAAGCAGCAGCACGTTGTCATTAATATTAATGAGAGCTCTTTGTCACCTTTTGCATTTTAGAGGTTTGAACCTGCGTCCTGTTGGGTTCAGATGTTTGGAGTTTCCATTTTCTCATTTTCTTTTTGAACAGATTATTAATCACTGAATGATTTCAAGCAGGAACATTGTCTTCTAAACTTACATCATTTATTCTTTATTCAGATTGAAGAGCTGCAGTTTGTCAGAGATCAGCTGTGCTTCTCTGGTCTCAGCTCTGAAGTCCAACCCCTCCCATCTGAGAGAGCTGGAGCTGAGTGGAAACTACCTGAAGGATTCAGGAGTGAAGCTGCTGTTTGATTTTCTGCAGAGTCCAGACTGCAGACTGGAGACTCTGAGGTCAGACAACATGTTTTACTTCTGTGCTCAGATTAAGATGATGTGAAAGTTGTGGTGACACTAAACTGCAGACATCAGGCTGATATTATACTGATCCTCACTGAGTATCTTCATGTGGAGCTGCACATTTAAAACCTTCATGTAACAACAAACATCTACAATACATGATAATTATTAATGAAGCTATATGATACTTATACTGACTGAATAGTTTAAACTGAAGATGATTTGATTTTCTGACTCCACTTTTCCTAAAAAAATGAAAATAAATAAAAAGTAAAGTAGATGTAGGGGATCAGAAGGATCCGGTTCTTTCAGCATGTTGAAGAACTTTACACACCAATTTTATCATAAAATATATGGGGAAGTATAAACTAAGGAAGGCTGAGACGACAGATGAAGAAATGGAAAGAGGTAAGAAGGTGTGAGAGAGAGAATTGTTTGGAGAACGAGATCGTGAGAGAGAAGTGAACAGAGTATTGGTGGATTAGCACGAACTGTACAGTGACTGTAACCATCATGGGTGACAGTACAGATGGAGATAGTGATATTATGCCATGGCAGGATGTCAGTAGAAAGAGGACAGATAGGAGCGACAGCTCTGGTAGTGCAGCTTCTGGCTTGGAGGCGGCGACATGGTTAAAATAACTAAGGAGTAGTAAGAAGTAAAAGGGGGAAAGATGGTGAAAGCTGCAAACACAAAGAAAGTGCCTGAAATCAGACAGTCTGTCAGTAGTCGTCCAGTTTGAAAACAGTGAGTGTAAGAAAGTAAGAATGGGATATTTGAGCTGTGATGTGAGAGAGTTTATCCCGGCACCATTACCATGTTTCAAGTGTCAGAGAATGGGACACACTGCAGGACAATGTGGAGGAAAACTAAGATGTGCAAGTGAACATGAATATGGAAAGTGTGGCCAAGACACAAAAATCAGATGCTGTAACTGTGGTGGTGAACATAGTGCTGCTTATGGAGGGAGTCCTGTTCAAAGGCAAGCCAGAGAGGTGCAGAAATATAAAGTAACAAACCAGGTGTCTTATAGAGACGCAGGTAAAAAGTAAAGGACAGTCAGCGAGCCAGACTCAGTGCTGTGCACGTGATGAATAGTGCAAGTTAGTCTGAGAACCAACAAGAAGAGATTCTGCTTCCTACAACAAATCTATTCATAGATGCACATTTGCAGCTTTGGAAACTTTGTGATCTTGAATTGAATCTAAAATCAGTTTGAGTGAGTTTTTATTAGTTTGGCTTCACAACATGAGTTTGTATAGATGGAGCCACTGGTGGAGCTGCAGAGTTTAAGAGGTGAAGTCACGACGTCTTTATTGAAGCAGCAGCACATAGTCATTAATATTAATGAGAGCTCTTTGTCACCTTTTGTATTTTAGAGGTTTGAACCTGCGTCCTGTTGGGTTCAGATGTTTGGAGTTTCCATTTTCTCATTTTCTTTTTGAACAGATTATTAATCACTGAATGATTTCAAGCAGGAACATTGTCTTCTAAACTTACATCATTTATTCTTTATTCAGATTGAAGAGCTGCAGTTTGTCAGAGATCAGCTGTGCTTCTCTGGTCTCAGCTCTGAAGTCCAACCCCTCCCATTTGAGAGAGCTGAACCTGAGTAAGAACAAGCTGAAGGATTCAGGAGTGAATCATCTGAGTGATTTTCTGCAGAGTCCAGACTGCAGACTGGAGACTCTGAGGTCAGACAACATGTTTTACTTCTGTGCTCAGATTAAGATGATGTGAAAGTTGAGGTGACACTAAACTGCAGACATCAGGCTGATATTATACTGATCCTCACTGAGTATCTTAATGTGGAGCTGCACATTTAAAACCTTCATATAACAACAAACATCTACAATAAATGATAATGATTAATGAAGCTATATGATGCTTATACTGACTGAATAGTTTAAACTGAAGATGATTTGATTTTCTGACTCCACTTTTCATTAAATAAATAAATACAGTAGATGTCTTTTGTTCACTCTTCCCCAGAATTCATCCTGATATATCTGCATGTTTGGAAACTTTGTGATCTTGAGTTGAATGTTAAGTTTTTATGATACTGATCCACACTGACTATCTCAATGATAAAGTCTATTTTCTTCTACAGTGGTTTAATCCATTGACTGTGGCAGGGCAGTGTTGAGCTGCACATTTAAAACCTTCATATAAAGAGAAAAATCTACACTGAATAATTCACTGTGATCCTCTTCAACTCCTGATCGTCATCTTATATTCAACATCATGTTTTTAAAGAAAGTGACAGTAAAATATAGCAACACAATTAATAGATAAGTTATCTCTATTTCAACAAACAGATAACAACAAATATTCAGTATTTTCTTTTTCCATCAGTTTTATAAAACTATATGATACTCACACTAGTTCAAACTGAAGAGACTTTGATTTTATGGATTTACTTTTGTTCACATTTCCCCAGAATTCATCCTGACAGATTTACATCTTTGATATTTTGTGATCTAGAATTGAATCTAAAATCAGTTTGAGTGAGTTTTTATTAGTTTGGCTTCACAACATGAGTTTGTATAGATGGAGCCACTGGTGGAGCTGCAGAGTTTAAGAGGTGAAGTCACGACGTCTTTATTGAAGCAGCAGCACGTTGTCATTAATATTAATGAGAGCTCTTTGTCACCTTTTGTATTTTAGAGGTTTGAACCTGCATCCTGTTGGGTTCAGATGTTTGGAGTTTCCATTTTCTCATTTTCTTTTTGAACAGATTATTAATCACTGAATGATTTCAAGCAGGAACATTGTCTTCTAAACTTACATCATTTATTCTTTATTCAGATTGTGGAGCTGCAGTTTGTCAGAGATCAGCTGTGCTTCTCTGGTCTCAGCTCTGAAGTCCAACCCCTCCCATCTGAGAGAGCTGGAGCTGAGTGGAAACTACCTGAAGGATTCAGGAGTGAAGCTGCTGTTTGAGTTTCTGCAGAGTCCAGACTGCAGACTGGAGACTCTGAGGTCAGACAACATGTTTTACTTCTGTGCTCAGATTAAGATGATGTGAAAGTTGTGGTGACACTAAACTGCAGACATCAGGCTGATATTATACTGATCCTCACTGAGTATCTTAATGTGGAGCTGCACATTTAAAACCTTCATATAACAACAAACATCTACAATAAATGATAATGATTAATGAAGCTATATGATGCTTATACTGACTGAATAGTTTAGACTGAAGATTATTTGATTTTCTGACTCCACTTTTCATTGAATAAATAAATACAGTAGATGTCTTTTGTTTACTCTTCCCCAAAATTCATCCCGATATATTTGCATGTTTGGAAACTTTGTGATCTTGAGTTGAATGTTAAGTTTTTATGATACTGATCCACACTGACTATCTCAATGATAAAGTCTATTTTCTTCTACAGTGGTTTAATCCATTGACTGTGGCAGAGCAGTGTTGAGCTGCACATTTAAATCCTTCATATAAAGAGAAAAATCTACACTGAATAATTCACTGTGATCCTCTTCAACTCCTGATCGTCATCTTATATTCAACATCATGTTTTTAAGAAAGTGACGATAAAATATAGAAACAATTAATAAATAAGTTATCTCTGTTTCAACAAACAGACAACAACAAATATTCAGTATTTTCTTTTTCCATCAGTTTTATAAAACTATATGATACTCACACTAGTTCAAACTGAAGAGACTTTGATTTTATGGATTTACTTTTGTTCACATTTCCCCAGAATTCATCCTGACAGATTTCCATCTTTGGAAACTTTGTGATCTTAAATTGGATCTAAAATCAGTTTGCGTGAGTTTTTATTAGTTTGGCTTCACAACATGAGTTTGTATAGATGGAGCCACTGGTGGAGCTGCAGAGTTTAAGAGGTGAAGTCACGACGTCTTTATTGAAGCAGCAGCACGTTGTCATTAATATTAATGAGAACTCTTTGTCATCTTTTGTATTTTAGAGGTTTGAACCTGCGTCCTGTTAGGTTCAGATGTTTGGAGTTTCCATTTTCTTTTTGAACAGATTATTAATCGCTGAATGATTTCAAGCAGGAACATTGTCTTCTAAACTTACATCATTTATTCTTTATTCAGATTGAAGAGCTGCAGTTTGTCAGAGATCAGCTGTGCTTCTCTGGCCTCAGCTCTGAAGTCCAACCCCTCCCATCTGAGAGAGCTGGACCTGAGTAACAACAAGCTGAAGGATTCAGATGTGAAGCTGCTGTCTGATCTGAAGAAGCGTCCAGACTGCAGACTGGAGACTCTGAGGTCAGTAGAGGGTTGGAGTCAGTTCATGCTGGTTTCACCAGTATTGTACTAAACACAGTATCAAAGTAAAGATCCAGTATTTCCTGCTTTCCTCAGTGAAGCTGTGAGAGGAGAACAGTCAGCCAATCAGACGAGCCAGAAGCTTGTTGCGATCGTGTGTTTGAGTTGATGTGAAGACGACTGTTGTTGTTGTGTTCATGTCTACAGGAAATAAAGCTGATCACAGCTGACAGCATCACAGGATGTATAGAGACAGTGTCCTCATTCATCAAACTGTCACAGCATCAAATCTGATCTCAAAGTGTTTGTTCTCTCATTTCAACACTGAAGAACTCATCAGTTCATCTTTGTCACAGCTCTCAGATCAGTCTGACTGAAGGCTCTTATTTCAGAGAACCATCATTACATTTAGTAACCATGTGGTCTGGATACAGACCAGAACCTTTGCTGAAGTCCAGAAACCACAGCTGATGTTTTACTTGTCAGACTGAGATATTTTAAAATTAGATGAAATATTCAAATGTGACTGATACTCTGACAGCCATCCATCTTTAAAGTGAGCTGTGAGTATCTGTGTTCCTGCAGTAATGATGCGTTCAGGGACTGTCAGCAGTTTCTTTCCACTGTGTCCTTCAGTGAAAGCTGCAGAGTAAACAGACTTGATGTCCAAAGTGTCTGCAGGTCTGTGAGCTTCACTCCAACACGTTAACATGAAGCTGAAAGGAAGCTGGCTACGCTACACAGCCGCTCCACTTGTGGTCTGAACAGGACTGAAGTCCTGCTGGTCTTTATATCACTGACTGACAGCTGATGGAGGGAGTCTCTGGAAACACTCATTTATCACTTCTGCTGTCTCTCTGCTTCTCTCATCAGCTGGAGGTGATCTCTTTCAGAGTGATGAGAAAGGTGGAGGTGTTGAGAGGATCAGCTGTGTCCTGATGATCCAGAGAGGTTGAAGCAGCACCATCAGCTGGTGGGTGGAGAGGCTCTGACTGGGCCGTGTTACTGGGAGGTGGAGTGGAGAGGAGAGCTTCATCCAGCAGTGACTGACGGACCAATCACAACAAGTGGAGATGACTGTCAGTGCTGCAGTGTGAACTGCTCTGAGATCAGCTCCACATGTCACACACAATGTCCAGTCCAACATCATCCCTGTGTTCCTCTGGATGTGACAGAGTATCATCAGTGTATCTGGACTGCTCTGCTGCTGCTCTGTCCTTCTACACAGTCTCTGCACACACACTGACACTCCTCCACTCCTTCTGCTCCACACTCAGACACCTCCTCCACCTGGACCTCCACCTGGACCTCCACCTGGATCTCCACCTGGACCTGGAGCTTTATTCTTTTATTCACTCACATATTCTCAACACAAAGAGCCTCAACAGCTGTTTGTAAGGTTCTGTATCTGACAGCTTTAAAGTCTCTTTGTCGAGTGGATCCGACCAGACTGTTGTGGCAGAAAGTGACCTAAAGAATCCAAAGAGTCTGGTCATCATTGTGAATCTGTCGCCTTAAACAAACTCCAACTTTCACATGGTCATTTGATCCGTTGTTAAAAAAAGACACACTGATCAGAGTTGCTTTTATTTGCTGTAATATCTGTAGATTTAGTTGTAAAGTCAGTTCAGTGTTAAACTTTGCTCACATACTGAACATCAGAACATTTTCACTTCCTTTAGACTTCAAGTAAGAAACATATACTGTTACCTTGAGTGTCATTATCAGTGATTAAGAAATATATAATGAATGTTTTATATTTAATCCCACTATTCAAATCTCGTGTGATGTAAATCGCCTCCATCTATATTATTATAATTGTTCTGCAATGTTTAAACGACGTCCGTTTGTTGAATCACTTCTCTGGATTCAGGTTTTATTTCTGACTTATGAAGATTTTGCTCATTTTCATCAGCTTCTGGATTCTTTTCTATAACAATATTTATTTGTAGGTAAAAGAAACAATTACAAAAAAACAAACTGAAGAAAGTCTTTGTCCTAAAATTAATCAATAAAATCTCCAAAGTATCAGAAATGATCTGTCAGTCCAGACGGTGAGGAGTCACTCTGCTCGGTGTTCTCTGTCTGCTGATCTGGAACTGGTTCAGAGAGACGATGTCGGCGTCTCATTTCATTCAGTTTTGTTTGTTTGTCTTTTTATCATCCCCTATGTTTTGTGTTTACATTGAAAAAACTCAGAACAAGAAAATTAACAATTAAACATAACTTATTTTTTTTGAAGAATCTCAAATATAAAACATATTTAGAGTTATTTCACACGTTTTAGTTTATTACATAATTCCATATGTGTTCGTTCATAGTTTTGATGCCTTCAGTGAGAATCTACAATGAAAATAAAGAAAAAGCATTAAATGAGAAGGTGTGTCCAAACTTCTGATTTTTGTTCTCAGTTAAATTTTTATAGCCAAGATTTCAAGTGCAGTGTAGGTTTCCTCTTTCGGGAGCGCTTTTTGTTCTTTGTGTTTTATGTCTTGTTTGTCCTGTTTGTCCTCCATAGTGTTTCATAGTCATATGATTTATCTTTCAAGCTGAAGAGTTGCAGTTTCAGTCAATAAAACCTGACATTACTTCTGCCATTCTGCATCTGAGTCCTCTCTCTTTTGTCCGAGCCTGACAATTTTACACCCATCTCGTCGTGGCGTCCATTGGAATGGACATGAAAAAATACTATTAAAAACACGAGTTACCAAAAATGTGTTTATTCCACTTTGTTTTTATGTTGGAGAGTCAGAATCAGTTTTTTTATTTTTTTAATTTGCAGAGCCAAAAAAAAAAAAAAAATGTGGGTCTGAAGGGGTTAAAAGTAAAACAGGTGAAAGAAGATAAATTGTTGGTGAATCTACAAGAAACTACAGATGAAAATGAGCTGTGAGCGACTCTGAGTCTGTATATGCAACAACCAATAAATATAAACTAATAAACTGACTCGGGGTCAGAACTTGGAAAGTGTTCTTTGTGTCTTTGTAAACTTTTCAAGGCCGCACAGTCTTTTCTCTTTATCTTAATATTAGAATATTCTTTTCATTTTCCAAATAGTCATCAGCCTCAGCAGCTTGTTATTAGCATCTTGTATTAATAAAGAATCCTTCGTGTCTCCTAATTGTTGTTTAAACGTGTTGGAGCAGCAGATCCTGGATCAGCTGCTAACTGCTCCGGGCTGCTGGTCTTCATGTGAAACATAAAGCGTCTCATCAGCTCGACTCGTTCGTCTCTCCGAGCAGCACAAACGGCTCTTTTGTCCGTCTGAAGCTTCTCCTCAGAGTAAAAGTAAAGTATCCGATACTAAATGTGCTCGAGTAACAAAAATACAATTCAAAGAAAATGATGCATAAATGTACATGTATGTTTATAATGTGTGTGTGCTGCAGGTCGACTGATTATCAGAGCTGATGTTCAACTTTGTATTGATTGTTGGAATCAGGATGATAATAAAATAAACTGAACAGAGAGTGTGTGTGTCACTGAACCTGACTGACAGCATGAACCACAATATTAAACACACAAACACACATGTGGCCCCCAAGAAGACAACACGTCCAGTATCCGACTGCGGTCCAGCAGCCGTGGGTCATTTACGGTAATCGTACCGAACCGGCTCTGACTGGGTCAGACTGCAGTCTCACATCAGAACCAGGAAACATACGAGACTTTTACAGCAAGCAATTCCTGTCCTGGTCAAAGGGAACACACACACACACACACACACACACACACACACACACACACACACACACACACACACAAACACACACTTGACACCTGATACCTGACACCTGTGTGTTGAGAGAGGAGGAGCTAAGATCATGTGATCCAGGAATGGAAGAACAGGTTGGGATCCTTAAAAGTGAAAGTGTTCAGTCTGAGGCGACAGACGAGGGAGGAATCTGAAGCTGATGCAGGGTGAGTCTTCATCTGACCTTTTTTATTTCACTGCCAAAGTCTGTGAGTGAATTTTCAGATGTGAAGAGAGCTGACCAAGTGGAGATCTGCCTCCATATATTATACTGTACACTGCTGCTGTGGCTGTGAAGGGAGAACTGGAGATTTTTGTGCTACTTCCTGTTTCTCAGACATAGAAGACAAAATGGAGTCTGCAAAAGAACCTCTACGCTTCAGAACTGAACCAGAACCCTCAGACACACAGTAAGAGAACTGATACTAACTTCTTATATGACTAATTTTAAATCTTTACTGATTCTGCTGGTTGATTGTGTGTTTTATGTGAAATTATTTACTAAGATGTATTTGCTGCCTAAATCTAACAAACTGCCTGTGAAACTAAAATAATTTGTCTTCGTCTTCTTACCTGTGACAGCTGTCAGCCACTTTGAAAAAAGCTGTAATCTGATCTAAGACGACTGATAAAAACTTTAAACTGGTGCAGGAGTTTGTGTTTTTACAGCTTCTTAAATGACATCATAGATTTGTGAGACTAATGAAAAAATTGTTTGTGTTTGCAGAGTTCAGTCCAACAGACAGAGAGCAGAGTCTCCAGTGTCCAGCTGTCTGTCTCTGAAGAGTGACCGGTCCAAACATGAACCTCTACACTTCAGTACTGAACCAGAACCCTCAGACACACAGTAAGAGACTGTTTTTACTGTACGATGACGTCTGTCCTGTCCAAAGACGACACATTCAGACAAACTCTTTGAAAAACTAAATGATAGAGATAATAACTTAAGAATGTATACTGCTACTTACAGTGTTTTAGCCTTCATATTAAAGTCATGCAACATTTTTTAAAAGTTTGAAGAACTTTTAAAGAATGTTCTTCAAATGTTTGATTTTGTCATATTTGTCCTCCAAATAATTAGTTGTAAGGATTCGATTATCAGTCTCAGGGTTTCCCACCGCCAGGCAAAGCATCATTTAACCTGTTTATTCAAAATATGTGTGTATACATCAGTAACAAAGTTGAAAGTGCAGTGGCGACATCTTATGTTCAACACAACACAAACTAGGCTTCTTGTGATTGAACAAAATGGGATGTTACAAAGAAAAGGCTAAAAAACGCCGACTTATTCAAACAAAGAGACGTTGAACGCGCTGGTTCACCTGTTGACCAGGTGTGCAGCGGCGTGACGTCGGCTGAGCCGCGGGTTGATGAGGCAGCTAGCATGGATGTTAGCTGGTCGTCGCTGCAGTGGCAGAGCAGCCTTCTCTGTGCCGCGATGGGAAACATAGAACCAGCGAGTTTAATCAGAATTAGTTGGTGGAGCCAAACTTCAGCAGGTGGCTGTACCTGACCAGCTATTGTGTTTTATTTTGTGTGTTTTGCACTATGTGACAATATTAACAATATTAAGTGCCCTAATTTCACAGTTTAGTTGTAAAACGCCGCTGTTAAATTCAGCGTTAGATGATCTCTGGTGGTAGCTGTTTTAATAAAGTCAAAGTTTCAGTTTAAGTATGTTTCGCCGAGTCTGTCGCAGCCACCGCCAGCAGGCGACGCAGGGATCCTCGACCAGAGCTTTTATTGAAGCTCCTGCACGACTTACAGGCCAGATGTGCTAAACGCTCATGTTGGGTCTCTCCACCATCACACCAGCATCAATATGGCAGCAGAATGCCACATTGTTTCAAATGTACATATATGAAACTGATTATAATGAAATATCTGTCATGAAATATCCAATAGTTATTCAATAGTTAATTGGTGTCAGGCCCCTGCCACAAAATAACATGCTTCACCGCCGGTGGGACGCCCTTCCAACCTACCACCAGGCTTAGCAAGTTTTCTGGGGGAAACATTGAATCTGTTTTTCTCTTTTAGCACGATGACTCTGCCTTTTTTATTCTAGTCTAGTTCAGGATCACTGGTTTTATGTCCTGGTGACTCAGCATGAATTATGACTCTTATTTCCAAAGATGGTCTACATGGTGTCATGAGTGATATAATCTCCATTGTTTGTTTGCAGTGCACCACACTAAGGCCTTATTGTCAAATTGAAATAATTTATTAACAATATAAATGTAACAGTAACTTGTTTCACCAGACAATTAGAAACTAACTGTGAACAAAAGAAGTCATAGAGAAACCTTCATGTTAGCACAGAGGTGGTGGTGTGGAGGTGTGTCACTCCATGGTCCATGTGTGTGACGTGTTGAGAACCCATGCTGACCAGTTTGATAAATGACAAAGCTTCTATGTTGTGATGCTGCTGACATGCTGCACCTACTAGAGACTGTTGGTCCTCATGGACAGATTAAAGATAACAGCAGAGTCATCA
>JARJLU010019729.1:0-11494 GCA_030272975.1 Sparidentex hasta
GTAAACAGACAGAGAGGGAGGCTGGAATGTGGAGAAAAGGCGTGTTAGTGTCTCGTATCTGCAGAGAGTTTCTGATTTTCTCTCTTTGTTGCTGCTCGGGACGCTTTACCAACCCAACATGTGTCTATTTGACGTCCTGGGAATGAGACTCAACAATCAACTGTCTTTGTGGTGCGTTCAGGAACAGCTGGGACAAATCCTACTGATTCTACCTTTAACTTTAATAGTCTTTGAATTCTATTAATATGACGTGAGCTTCAGTTAGCTTTGAGCACAAATGTCCTTCAGAGGGAGACTTTTTACTCTGATACTCTGAGTCCATGTCAGAGCCTGAACTCTGTTACTGTGCTGGAGGAAACAAGATGGATCAGAACTTCTACTTCTACCTGAGTATATGCACATTACTAATTTTTTTCAACAATAGAAAATAAAGTCGAAACATTAAAGACGAGGAGGTCGTAGACACGTTAATATTTCGGGCCATTTTCTGCAGACACAGCGTTGCAGCGCGCTTGCAAACATTTACATGCACCATAGCTTGCATACAAAATGCAAACAGGTCTGTTAAGTTTCAAAGCTTAGATGAGGTTTTAATGAACCACTCACACACACACACACGCACACACAGTGATGTTACTGGCACGACTGGTTCAGCTCAGGTTTGCTTGGTGTGCAGTGTGACACACACAGGTTTCTAGGTAAATCTTTCTTTTCAGCTTAACTGGTCTCCCTCCAGTTAAACCACTCTGACCAGGGAGTCTACTAGCTGTGTGTGTGTGTGTGTGTGTGTGTGTGTGTGTGTGTGTGTGTTCAGAGGATGGAAGTCAATGGAAACCTGACCAGGGAGTCTCCTGTGTGTGTGAGTTTAGCAGCAGCAGAGTAAGTTTTAGAGGAAAAGTCATGTCGATGCTGCCGTTTCTGGTGCTGCTGCTGAAAGCCCACAGACCACAGAGACACACACACACACACACACACACACACACACACACACACACACACACACACACACACATATACCATGAGACGCACACTGATCTGTATATATATAGACCCACAGGTCAACAGATAACATCAGTAATTAGTCAACCAGCTTCTCAGCTTTACTCGGAGGTTGATCTTCTCTCTGCTCCAATCGAACGCAGTTCATACTGAAGTGGTCCATCATGTCTTCGTGCTGTGGTTCAGTGTCTGTACTGGTCTTACTGGGAGTTGTGTTTGCAGCTGGGAGTCCTGCTGGGTATGTCTCCGACAAGATGGGACAAACCCATGAGTCCATCGCGGCGGCGCTGGTGAGTTTGGCTGTGGCGTACCACAAGGCTCGATGCTCGATCCTCTACAGCTCTTCGTGCAGCTTGTGTTTGAACGGTTTAAACTTCTGAATTCGTCCTTCTGTGTCTTCTAAGATCAAACAGTTGTTGATTTGAGCTCATTGTTATTCTGTTTAACATGTTAAAATGAAGTTGTGTACAGCGAGGCCTCTGTGGCTGGATTACAATCACAGACGTCCTCTGCAGCGATGCAGGCTTTCACTTTCAGATATTTGCTTTTTAATTACACCGTCTTTTTTGACAGCTGATGAAATGTAGAATTGACAAACTGTATTATTTGGTATCTTAACATGATGAAATGTAACTTAGTACAGTGCGACTACAGTTCTGAGGTACTTCAGTATTTACATTTTCTGACTCTGTACTTCCACTCCTTTACATTTTGGAGGCTAATATTGTTCTTTTTACGTCATATAACGACATGTTGGGCTGATTACAGACCGACAGCGTCTCTGTGTGACGATCTCAGAGAGAAATTCAACAATCTGTCATCCGATCTGATATTCAGCCATATCGGTGATCGGTTGACCCTTAAAACACACATACATGTAAATATGTGTATAATTTACTCGACCTTTTACTTCTCAAACTTTACGCTCGTCTATCGTAAGAAAACTACACTTGATACGTTGAATATCAGAAACTTTAACGGTCCAGTTTGTAAGAAAGTTGATTTTTGTGTCTCGTTCTGGACCGACAGCATCAAATACTGACGTGTCGGGAAAGATATTGAACTTTTAATTTAATTCATTGTGTAATTTAATTGTTTCTTTAAAGTTGAGCCCAGTCTGATTAAAAATCAAACAGATTATGATCAGAAAAATGCATGAAAATATATTTATGCTTTAAACTTTTACTCAAGCACCATCAATATAAGTGACTTTGACTTTCAGGAAAGTAAAGTGTAACAATAATTATAATCATGTATTTAATCTTATGAGCAAATATTTCTACACATATTTAATCAGCAACAAGTTTTGTTCTGTTGTTTGTTCTGTCTGATGTATAAATTCACCTTTTTAAAACTAAACATTGCAAAAACTCATTTACACCTCGAGTGCGTCTGTACGAACCTCCAGTCTGTATATGTTCATGTTGTAAACCTGAATATTAATAGAAAGTCATTTTTTTTATTCATCTGTGTTTCAGAGTTTGACGCAGGCGGAGGTCATCACCAATCCTCCCTTCAGATCCGTCATCAGCAGCCTCAACACCTCCTGCCAGGTACGCAGCGTAACGCCCACAGAAGAGTCAACCTGGCTCAGGAAATTACTAATGATTAACTAATTAGTCTTTAACGAGTCATCACTGCTTTGTGCCACTCAGAATGTGGTTTATTGTTAACTAAGAACAACTGAAGAGGAAAGCTGTTCACAGATATTTATGAATACTGAAGGAACGACTCTTTAACTGCGTTTGAATAAAAATAACCAAGCAGGAATAAAATAAACCTGCAGAATCAACATCGTGCCAGTCGAGCCCAGAATTTGTTAAAGCTACTAAAAGCTGCTTCTTTCCTCTCTTCATCCTCATCGTTTTAATCTTGTGACTCATCAAACTAAATCAGCCAGAATCTTTAAGAATAACTGTAACTAGAAGAAGATGCATGTCGGTCGTCAAAATCAGGACTGATGATTTATAAAATGCAGCAGGATGAAGACTGAAGTCCGGTTCTGCTCTCTGTTCTGTCACATGTTGTGTTGTACGAATGTCTGAACTCCGGCGCTCCTCCACAGGGAAGAGAAGAGCTCAGGCTGATGAATGTCACTCTGGACGTCTACATGCGGATCTTCTCCAACATCCTGCACCACCAGCACAAGCCCGGCACCTCGGCTCTGCTGGACCAGGTGTCCGAGTCTCAGAGGTTCAAGGTGAAGGAAGATCTGAAGGACCTCCGGGGGAAGATGGAGGCACTGAAGAGCCACCTGAACCATCCGAGCCACGACAGAGAGGACGTCATCAACAAGCTGAACAAGATAAAGGTGAGAGGAGCCTGTCTGACAGCCTGTCTGTCTGTCTGTCTGTCAGCCTGTCTGTCTGTCTGTCTGTCTGTCTGACAGCCTGTCTGTCTGTCTGACAGCCTGTCTGTCTGTCTGCCTGTCTGACAGCCTGTCTGTCTGTCAGCCTGTCTGTCTGTCTGTCTGTCTGTCTGTCTGTCTGTCTGTCTGACAGCCTGTCTGTCTGTCTGTCTGTCTGTCTGACAGCCTGTCTGTCTGTCTGATAGCCTGTCTGTCTGTCTGCCTGTCTGTCTGTCTGATAGCCTGTCTGTCTGTCTGTCTGTCTGACAGCCTGTCTGTCTGTCTGTCTGTCTGTCTGACAGCCTGTCTGACAGCCTGTCTGTCTGTCTGATAGCCTGTCTGTCTGTCTGTCTGTCTGACAGCCTGTCTGACAGCCTGTCTGTCTGTCTGATAGCCTGTCTGTCTGTCTGTCTGTCTGTCTGTCAGCCTGTCTGTCTGTCTGTCTGTCTGACAGCCTGTCTGTCAGCCTGTCTTTCTGTCTGATTGCGGCTCTGATCTCGTTCAGTCTGATCAGTTGTGTTTCTGTTGTTTCTTCAGTAGAAATGGAAACTCTCTCTCTCTCTCTCTCTGACGGGTTTGTTTCTGGCGAGTAGGTGTTCGAGTTCTCTGCAGCGTCACGTTCGTGTCGTGTTTCCAGTGCATCTGTTTTAATTTGCAAAAAATCTTCAGTTTTGCCGGCTGCATAAAGTCACGTAGTGCTCGGCTGCACAGGGTGCAGGTTAGTTTAATTGATGCTGGCTGATGACTCAGCGGAGCTGAGAGAGAATGTGGGTGATGGTTCTTGTTTTTGTTTCTCTTGTGGCTTGTTGTAGTTGGAAGCTTCGTGTGTTCTGTCTCTGTGTTGTAGTTGATGCTACACTTAACACAACGAACAGCTTCATGTTCTGATGTAATGCTCAATTTACAAGAAGGCATCAATGATTTAGAGTCTGTTGTAGCTGTTTCATTAAGTCAAGTGTCAACAACTCTTAAAACCAGTGATTTGTGAAGGGAGTCTGGTGTTGCTGGACAACCATCACGTCCTGCAGTGATTATTTTTCCTGTGTGTTCTGATAATATTCTGCCAGAAAGACGACATTAAATCCAAACAATGAAAACATTTATGAACCTTCTCTGATTCCTGGAACAGAACATTAACTGGACCTGAACTCTTTCCCTCCGTGTCTGCAGGTGGACGACCCGCTGGTTCAGAAAAAGGCTCTGGCTCAGTTCAAAGAGGTGTACCAGGCAGCGTCTGTGGTTGTGAACCGCCGTTGTTGACCTGGCCACGCCCACTCCTCTGCTAAATGACGGCGACGACGACACACGTGATGACGACCCAGAGCTCGCGACTGGATCACCTGCTGGAAATTGGATTCTCCCTCTCATTAGTTTAATCTAATCTAGTTACGTCTTGTGTTTAATTTAATGTATTTTAATTTATGATTAATTTAACGTAATTTATTTCTTTCTTGTCATTTTTCATCAATTGATTTGAATAAAAGCAGAAATCAGCATCGACTTAAAGTTTCACTTTCCATTTTTTAACTGCAGAATATTTCAGCCTCCAGCTTTCTCCGACCAAACAGCTGCTTGTTGCAGTTTTCTCACGTTCTCACAGCAAACAGGTTTCACACGTCTGATGTTTACAGGTTTCGGTTGTATTCTGGTCACATGTGAAAATGATAATGATGCTGGTGAGGTGAAAAGTTTAACTCCTGACAAAAACAGATTGTTTTGGCCTGAAGTTTAGAAGAGTCCAAACGTCAGAGACCAGTTCTGAATAAAAGTCGGTGATATTAACAGTGTGAGTGAATCTTGATCCGTGACACTCCAGCTGGCTGCAGCTCAGCAGGTAGAGCAGCTCGGCTAGTGATCGGAAGGTCGCTGGATCAAATCCCAGCTCCGGGCGAGCTGGGCTGCATGTCGAAGTGTCCTTGAGCAAAATACTGAACCCCAAATAGCTCCTGATGTGCAGTTGGCACCCTGCATCATCATCCTGCTTGTCCAAACCAGTGACCACTGCTCAGGTCTGCGTTTCGGTGTTTGCAAGTGTCAAACTGACCGGCCGGTCTCGATGGTGGACCACCACATGTAGACAGCAGCTGGATCACCTCCAGCCCAGTTTGTGCTGACAGAAACATATTTTTCACAGGACGTCTTCAGCGATGAGTGTGGAAACACAACCAGGTGTTTTTAATGATTCTCCAGACGCTTCCTCCTTTGGAGAAACCATTTCAGACGACAGCACAGGGACATTTTCTTTTTTTTTCAAATCTGTTTATTGAATTTTTGCAGACATATCAACAGCATGACATCAAATACAATAAAGGGATATTTTTTATGAGACCTGGAGACACTTCCAGCTTCTTCACAGGGACAAAGTAAATCATTTTGACAGGAAGTTCGTCCGTCATCAGCCGTGATTGTGACAACAAAACTAGAAACCTGCAGCTGTTTGTGGAGATAAAGATCATGTGTTGAGTCCTCGGGACACTTCTGACTGTGACTGATGATTAAAGCAGATGTTGTTACTGAGACGTGGGCCGTCTGCAGCTGGTTTGTCATCAGAAAGCTGATTAAATTATTTAAATCGGGCAAGTTAAGCCGTTTTCATGTCGACCAAATCTCTCAGCAAACCTGCAGCTGTGTTTGTGGCGACCAAATCAGGTTTTTGAGTCAAACTGTGATGTTTTCTGACCGAGTGGTTTCTGTCTCTGGACCAGACCAGTCGGTACAGATCCAATCAGAACCGAGCTGCTCTGTGTCCGCGGGTCTGAACCACTTTCATTTCAGTGACACATGGTGGAATATTTAAATCTGGGGTTTCTCTCTTTCTGTGTGTGGAATCACTGTTGATTCATTCCTGTGACATCACGCTGACATCACAGTGCTCCCCGGCCCCTGCACCAATCGTGCGGAGGGACTTCCCCTCGCCTCGTGATGTAACGAGGCGGTAACAGGATGGATCGTGGTTACAGCTCTGGTTTGAAACATGAGTCAGAGCCGCGACCCCGACCAGCCCGTTAATCAATAACTCACATGAATCAGCAGTTTCTAATATCTGACAACATTATATGTTAATTAGTCGTGTGTTTCTGTTGAAGTGTCCCTCTGTCTCCATCTGTCTTCCCCTCGTTATCTCACCTGTTGGTCCTGCTCACCTGTCCCTCGTCCTGCCGTTAGTGTCTGTGTATCTAGTCTGTGTCTTCGCTGCTCTTCTTGTCCGTTGCCTCTGTGTTTGCTTATTTTCTCCCTGTGATTTGTTTTGGACTTTTACATTTTGATTTGAACTGTTTTAGCCTCAGCTGCTACCTGGTTTTTCCCGTTCGTGTGGTTTTTATATTTCTCAGCTTTGATTTAATAAAGCTCACCTTTTGTTTCCCTCGCTGTCCTTTTGTCCCGTGAGGAACTGCATCCGGGTCCAACTCCTCCTGACATAAACCTTTTAGTTTTTCCCCCGTTAATCCCCACCTGACAAATCTGATGCAGTTTAATTTCATCTAACAATTTAATATGTTGGAAGTTAAAGTTATGACTTTATGACTATGATGGCTTTGTCTTTGTGTTTCTTCTCCAGTTTCCGATAATAGATATTCAAAAATTAAAATTCTTGGTCATAAGATTGTTTTTCCTTATTTTTACATGTTTTTTTGTGATGCCTTAGATCAGTTTTACCACCTTTTTATCCCTAATATGCAGCTCTGAATTTGAATGTTTTAAATGTGATACAAATATCTGTTTTTCTATAAGCGAACAAAAAAGCTGCCCGAACACTGTCTGAAGTGAAAAATGACATGTTGCACCTTTAAAGGAAGCCGTCTGACGTGTCATCGTGAAAACTTTTACTGTTTCCATGACAACGATGTCGCCTGAAGCAGAAGAAAGTTTATTTCTCTCATATTTTAACTGAACTTCTGTCTTCATACGATGACGTTGTGAAAAGGCTCCTCGTGCACACGGATCAGCAGGTAACTGATGATTGTGTTGGTGTTTTGGTTTTGCTGGGTTGTTACTGAGGGCGAACCTGGAATATTAAACAGCTCAACAAGATGAAACTTTGGGCTCAACGTCACAGTTTACATAATAATATAATCTGGTTTTAGAAGTTTTCAGGCACCTAAAGCACCAAAATGAACAAAACAACACTGTCCTGTAAACTGTAGTAGAATATTACATATTACCTGACGTGGACTGAAGTGGAGGGATGAATAAAATACTCAGTTTCAACATGTGTGAAAGAGCTTTCTGCTCATTTCTCTTAAATCTGGAACCTTTACAAACATCCAGAGCTGAAGTGTAAATTGACCTCAACAGGTCTGAACCTTATTTCAAACCACAGCTCCTGTCAGGTGTCATGTGTGATGCGTGGAGGGGTTTCCCCCCACAGCGAATCAGAGGACGGGACTTTACTCTGTCGGAGAAAAAAAGGTGACGTCACCTGAAGAAAAAGGTCCGGATTGCTCCAGCGTTTGGAAAATCTGAATCACAGTTCTGACTGACGAACATGGACAGTTGGTTTGAATTCCTCCTTTGAGTCAGTACAAACCTCAACACATCCCAAACTGTTCACACTCACATCGACTGTGACCTAAATAAAGAACGGTAAAGAAATTATGTGAAAGATTTCTGTGTTGTCGACCTTTGTTCTTTGTTCTACATATTGAGTTCTTTATATTTTCTCAGATGTTTCCAACAGTGTTCAAACAGAGAAAATCCACGAGTTTACTCCAGGTAACGTTGTGAAGTCAGAGAATGTGACTTGTTCGGGTCGGAGCAGAATCTGATGAGCCTCCAAGTGTTGATTCCTCCAGAAGCTCAGGCTCCTCCCGACTCTCCTCCAGAGCTGCACAACAAACTATAAATACGATAAAATCATGAGCTCCACACCACACAGACACTGCTGCTGGTCAGAAATTCTACTTCAGTTTCAGAGTTAGCTGTCTGACTGCCAGCTAAAGCGGTGAAAGTATTCTAGATGTCGGGAATAGTTAAACTGATATTGGCATGTCTTTTCTTTGGTGGGCCTTTTGTCAAGCTGGCTGATATACAGAACCTCTTACAAAACCTTAAAGATCTAATAATGTTAAAGAAACACAGTTTTTGATGGTTAAAAGAAGAATTGTGTTTGCACTGGAAAACGTTTTACAAGATCAAAAAATCCTAAAAGTTAATACCAACCACCTCTTATAATAACCAACATCTGCCACCATGATTCCCCCAGAAGGCCTCTGGACATTCAGCCAGCTGCCAAGAGACACTCCGACCCGAAACCCGGTTCTGGAGGTCGAGTTTGATCCAAGTAGAGCAGCTGTAGAAGAGGACGGTTAGTTTACTGGGGAAACAACACATCAGGATCCCAGATGTTTTGATTGTATGTACAACAAATAATGCAGATGTTTTTTGCAGACTTTTTTATCATCTCCTCCCGTCAGCTTCAGGTCAGAACAGAATGTGATGAGCCTCCAGGTGTTTATTCCTCCAGGAGCTCCGGCTCCATCACAGATCTCATCGCGACATAAATTACATATCGTGAGCTCAACACACCAACTCAGAAACTTTTTGACTGCGAGCTAATGTGGTGAAAATATTCTAAACATAGCAAACACTTTTTTGGTGGACTTATAAACATGATGATAATTATGGATGAGAATCTCTTAATGATCTAATAATGTTAAACAGTTTTAGACGGTCCCAAAATCCTAAAAGTTAATACCAACCACCTCTTGTAATGACTAACATCTGCCACCATGATCACAGTTTATCAGAAAGGGAACGTTTTAAGTGAAGTTGTTGTTCCACCACGAGGACTTTCACACATTTTGTAAGACTTCAGCAGAAATTCAGAAGAAGATCGTTCAGGTTGATATTTGAAGAGAAACGTCTGTGAATTCCTCCAAACGGAGACGAACTTCACAGGTGAAACCTCTTCCTGTGTTGGTGTGAGTAGGGGATACCCATGTGCTCTACGCTTTAACACCTGAATGTCAACACCAAAATCTACCTGTCTGCTTCCTGTTTGTCTTCCTGTTTCCTGAATGTCTTCTGTCTACTTCCTGTTGAGCTCAACACTCACTTCAGTTTCACTTTTTAAAGCTGCAGCCAAAATGAGGAGGTCAAAGGTCAGAGGATGAAGGCTTGTAAGCTGTTAGTCCATCGATCTATCTGAAGGTAAATCTAAAGGGAGGATTAAATTATAATAAGAAACATTTTACATGAAACAAAGTTTGATTTTTTTGAGTTTTTTTAAAGGGAAATGGTGGAACTGAGCCTTTAATCGCTGCCTGCTGAACTCATCCTCACGACTCTCCACATGATCTCGATCACTGTTCCCAAAACAACGAGCCTGCTGCGAGGAAACGACGTCTCCTGGTGGTTTTATCGTCGTTGTTTCTGTCGGAAAGAAGAATGGATCGTTTTCTGTTTTCTTCAGAGTAACAACACAGAACCAAACTTACTATGTGTGATACCTTTTAATCTCCTTTTCTTGCATTTTGTTTCTTAGGATTGTACATAAATAGTCAGTTATTAAGAAAATGAAATAAAACTTTTGAATCTTGCTCGCTTGCTTCCAACACTTTGAATGGCAGAGACGTTTCACTGTAAGGTGACATTTGTACCATCAGCTGTCTGCGTGGAGGAGGCTCAGTATGTCTTGATGGTGCAGCACTGCTAATGAGGTGTTAGCTAAACGTGGCTTGCTATTGGTCGATGACGCTAGCAGAGCGCGGGAGTAAATCCACTGATGGAAATCTGTTGGTTTTTCCACAACTTCTACTCCTGTAGACCTGATTCCTGTGACAAGAACGCCAACTGCTCCACTGTGGGACCAGGAAGAGTCGAGTCAGTCCTTCACTTTCTTTTTGATCACTGCTGGATCTACTGAATGCTTTCAACACGTATTAATACACAGATCACCTGTCTGTCCGTCCCTCAGGTGCACCCGTCTCCAGGGTTACCTTGGTAACGGTAAAGTGTGTTATGGGAACATCATCCAGCGTCTGACGAGTCTGAACACTGAACCTGGAGGACAGTGGAGCGGTCAGCTGAGCAGCGCCATCGTTCTGTAGTACCGCTGGTTCAGTTTCTCTCTCCTCCATCTGACGATTCTGTCGTCGGGGATTTAAACCTCTGAAAGGCAGCGCTGCGATGAGCGTCGCTGCTGCCCAGGAGCTCGTCTGCTTCCGGACAGTTATCACACTCTCTGCGTTTATATAAATAGTTGTGAGCAGCTGACAAGAAAAGCTTCAGGGTGTTTCCTCTAAGCCTGACGAGGGAACTTCAGTGAGAGTCACAGATTAATTTGATCAACTTTCATCAGCAGCTGCGTTAGAACGTGATTTCTTTACAACCTGAGTCTGAATATTTTCCAAATGCAGTTTTACTGTGTGACCAGCTACCAGCGCACATCAGACTGAGTTTAAATTGCTGTCAGTGAGACTGAATAATGTCCAGAAGTCCAGCAGGAGCCTTTGGTTAACTGGTCACATCACTGCAGCCTCCTCTCATTTACAATAAAACACTTTTGTTGGCTGTTGCACTTTCCTTCTTCTTGTTTCCTTGCAGTTGGCAGCAGGTTTTCCCCCTCAGGTAGGCAGCGCTGCGATGAGCGTCACTGCTGCCCAGGAGCTCGTCTGCTTCCGGACAGTTATCACACTCTCTGCGTTTATATAAATAGTTGTGAGCAGCTGACAAGAAAAGCTTCAGGGTGTTTCCTCTAAGCCTGACGAGGGAACTTCAGTGAGAGTCACAGATTAATTTGATCAACTTTCATCAGCAGCTGCGTTAGAACGTGATTTCTTTACAACCTGAGTCTGAATATTTTCCAAATGCAGTTTTACTGTGTGACCAGCTACCAGCGCACATCAGACTGAGTTTAAATTGCTGTCAGTGAGACTGAATAATGTCCAGAAGTCCAGCAGGAGCCTTTGGTTAACTGGTCACATCACTGCAGCCTCCTCTCATTTACAATAAAACACTTTTGTTGGCTGTTGCACTTTCCTTCTTCTTGTTTCCTTGCAGTTGGCAGCAGGTTTTCCCCCTCAGGTAGGCAGCGCTGCGATGAGCGTCACTGCTGCCCAGGAGCTCGTCTGCTTCCGGACAGTTATCACACTCTCTGCGTTTATATAAATAGTTGTGAGCAGCTGACAAGAAAAGCTTCAGGGTGTT
>JARJLU010019729.1:11514-90541 GCA_030272975.1 Sparidentex hasta
GAGCTCGTCTGCTTCCGGACAGTTATCACACTCTCTGCGTTTATATAAATAGTTGTGAGCAGCTGACAAGAAAAGCTTCAGGGTGTTTCCTCTAAGCCTGACGAGGGAACTTCAGTGAGAGTCACAGATTAATTTGATCAACTTTCATCAGCAGCTGCGTTAGAACGTGATTTCTTTACAACCTGAGTCTGAATATTTTCCAAATGCAGTTTTACTGTGTGACCAGCTACCAGCGCACATCAGACTGAGTTTAAATTGCTGTCAGTGAGACTGAATAATGTCCAGAAGTCCAGCAGGAGCCTTTGGTTAACTGGTCACATCACTGCAGCCTCCTCTCATTTACAATAAAACACTTTTGTTGGCTGTTGCACTTTCCTTCTTCTTGTTTCCTTGCAGTTGGCAGCAGGTTTTCCCCCTCAGGTAGGCAGCGCTGCGATGAGCGTCACTGCTGCCCAGGAGCTCGTCTGCTTCCGGACAGTTATCACACTCTCTGCGTTTATATAAATAGTTGTGAGCAGCTGACAAGAAAAGCTTCAGGGTGTTTCCTCTAAGCCTGACGAGGGAACTTCAGTGAGAGTCACAGATTAATTTGATCAACTTTCATCAGCAGCTGCGTTAGAACGTGATTTCTTTACAACCTGAGTCTGAATATTTTCCAAATGCAGTTTTACTGTGTGACCAGCTACCA
This sequence comes from Sparidentex hasta, assembly GCA_030272975.1. Classification (NCBI taxonomy): domain Eukaryota; kingdom Metazoa; phylum Chordata; class Actinopteri; order Spariformes; family Sparidae; genus Sparidentex; species Sparidentex hasta. The sequence continues at coordinate 12,203 of JARJLU010019729.1, forward strand.
GCGCACATCAGACTGAGTTTAAATTGCTGTCAGTGAGACTGAATAATGTCCAGAAGTCCAGCAGGAGCCTTTGGTTAACTGGTCACATCACTGCAGCCTCCTCTCATTTACAATAAAACACTTTTGTTGGCTGTTGCACTTTCCTTCTTCTTGTTTCCTTGCAGTTGGCAGCAGGTTTTCCCCCTCAGGTAGGCAGCGCTGCGATGAGCGTCACTGCTGCCCAGGAGCTCGTCTGCTTCCGGACAGTTATCACACTCTCTGCGTTTATATAAATAGTTGTGAGCAGCTGACAAGAAAAGCTTCAGGGTGTTTCCTCTAAGCCAGACGAGGGATTGCTCAAGGTGTGTTATTCACTAGAAACACTTGCATGACGTTATTTCCTGTTCTCGTCGGGCCCGTCAGCCTCGGCTGCAGGTCGCCACTCATCCACCATCATCTGCAGTGTTACAGGTTTAAGATGTGCAACAAGCTCATCTGCCAAATAAGCACGTTAACGCTGAATCAGCTACAAGCTGACACTGTTTGTCAGAAACTACACAAACGTTGATCCATTTGCAGCTATTTCATCAGTGTATTACAATTGTTTATGTCTATGCCTAATCTTCGACTGTTGATCCATAACTTTAGCAAGATTAAAGTACATTTTGGTACTTTAAAGTAAGTATTATTTAAGTGTTTTAAGTATTTTAGCCAACTGTTGATTATTCATAACAATCAGCCACATTCAGCTTTCATCTTTGCCCACTATAACAACTGTTTATCCAAATCTGCTACCTCTTTAATTCAGCAAACCATTTGTTTCATCTGTGCATTTATATTAGCACACTTATGTTTAAATATCAGCATACTTTTAGCCATCGTTTGCTTCCTATTAGAACTGTTTGTTTTACTTTTAGCTAATTATTAAACTCTGCCATTCGTCTATCAGTTATTTGAGTTATTCATTATTTTAAGCTAACTGTTTTAGCTTCTATGCTCTCTTGCTAACTACTTTTCATGCTCTCTCAACTGCAACACATGCTGATGTGTTGTCGTCTCGCTCAGATGGATTACTGCATGTTGCTGATGCCATTAATCTGTGTACTTCATGTTGATATCATATCTTCCTCCCTCTTAGTTAAGATGGTTAATTGGATGATCAGTCTGTGAGCCCAGTCTGGTGCCTGTCGTGGAACCAGCACCCCTGCATGGAAATAACTGACATCACTGAATACCACATTTACATGTGTAGATAAAAGTCTTGTCAGCTGTCAGCTGACTTACCACAGGAACAAGTATTATCATGAAGGCGTCATCAGCTCACTGGCTAACCAAAGTCGTGCACCACCTCTGGGCTAACATGCCCCACTAGCATGAACCTCCTGTGGTTCACGTCACAGTTTCGAACAGTTTCCATGAGCAGAACTCAGTCCAGCTGGCATGTCGAGTCGATGAATGAAAAAGTCCAAACAGATGTTGTGTCAACACCTGCTAACAGAACAGACTGAAGGATGAAACCCTGTCTCACTCGATTCTTTTCATTAAGTGGTTGATGAAGCATTTTGATCATTTACTGGAACAGAACCATCATTCCACACTACAAAGTGACATTTTTCAAATCAGAGTATCCAAATATAAAAGTAATAATGCAGAATAAACCCAGTCGGTGTGCTCTGGATCAGTATCATCGACGTGTTGAATGCATCAGTGCTGACGGAGCGTCAGATAAACCTGAACCTGTTTTATTTGTTCAGTCAGGAACAGTGAGATTAAAGAATAACAGTTAATGTGCCTTTAAAACCAAAACTAGGAGTTAAAACAGGCGTAAAAGCTCAACAGATTGCACAAGTAACCTTTTCACATGTATCTTATTTTCTTTTTTCAGCTGTTTGGAGACATCTGATGTTTCTTTGGTTGTTTCTCTGTTTTCAATCTAGTCAAGGTGGAGCCGGGTTTCTGTACAGATGTTCTGGATGTTGCATCCAGAGCATTAAACTCTTTAAACCACAGGGAGGCTTAACGATTTATAGTTGTGCCAACATGGAGGCATCCGGGGCCTTGAAGAAATGTTCATGAGAATAAAAAAGTCACTTCACTGTCTGATTTCTGTGAGATCCAGCAAACAAAAAATGATCAAATTGACCTTAAAGGACAAAACAACGAACATCTATATTTATTCACTGTCGCTCATTCACTCATTCACTTCTCCAAAACGACACAGTTCTCCTTCAGAGTGAAGTTTTCATTCTTCTGCTTTTTAAAGTTATTCACATTGAAAAATTGACGAAGAGGAACACGGAATTTTTTTGCAAATTGGGTAAATCCTTGGTTGCGGGTCGTCGTGGTGACGAGTGCGTCGGAGGCCTCGACAGACTCTAACACTCCCACTGACGAGGGCGAGGAGATAATGATCGATTTTGTTATTCATTTCATTCGTCGTCATGTTGAAACATAATATTTCATCACACATAAATCAGCATCAGAAACCTTCCAGTGTTCCAAATAAAACCACAGGAGCGACGGATGCGTAATGGTTTCCACCCGGTTTTCTGCAGGATCTGATGATTTCCAGCGCCAGCTGCAGAACTGTTTCCAGTGGCTTCTGCTGCAGGTGAACACACTCTGCTGGGCTGCATGCAACCCGGCCGCCATGCCACCGTCCCAGTATGACCAGTACAACCAGTGAGAACAGTAAAACGAGTGGGTGATGCTGAGTGTTTGCTGTGAGCTAATGGTTTGTGTTGAGATGCATGAGTGGGAGACCCCTCACCCACTTCTATGAACTATGGTGATTTAAAGGAAACTGCACAACCACAGTTTTCACACCTAGATCATCGCAGCGTTACGCTCTCTCTCCCCTGTGTGCGTCTGTGTCTCTCTGCCCCTTCGCCTCGCTCTCTCACCGACTTATAAATGTAGGCTTCATTGACGAGTCAAACAGTTCAGGGCCAACTTCAGGGCAGAAGACACACGACTGTCACAGCATCCATCGCCTGCCTCCGACCTCCGAAATCGAAGCCGACTGACAGGACAGGCCCGGACAGACTCGGGAATCGAACCAGCAACTCTAACAGGGTTATTACAATCAATCGGTGATACGATGGTTTCTGCAGTGAGGGCAGCGATCTGCCTGACTCTCATGGTGGCTCTGTGCCAGGTCAGAGGTGCATACATCCCACTCAAGATGAACCAGACCATCCAGAGCCTCCTGCGGCACTACGTGAGTACTACTGCTCGTACTTCTGCTCGTTACTGCGAGTACGACACCGCTGCTGCGTAGTATCAGTGTTTGTACTTCAAACACAGACTGTGTGTTTCCTCCTGCTTCTTTCACACACTGATGCGCTCACCACAAACACAACCACACATGCACACACACTCACACACGCACACACACACACACACAAACAGACACACAACTTTTTTCCATTTGATATTCACATTACGTTTGTTTAAAGGACTATTCTGCTGTTCTGTTTTACATTTTAGTCCATTAACTGCATGTATTATCTGTTGCAAACTTTGATATTGGGCAACATTTTTCTCAGTGGATCAACAGTCATGTGGTGACGCAGTGCACAGCAGGGGTCCTATCTTTGTTTGATGTTGCATTCAAGGACACTATGACTTCTGAGATCTGAGATACGGAAGCTGAAAGCAACATCTTTATTCCAAGGAACAACATTCACCTTGTTTTTAGGATTGATTGTTTTTAGGATTTCATTAACTTGTTAATGAAATGCTTTTGCAACTGAAGACACTCAAATCTCAAATTTGTTATTGTCCTTGAACGCACCAAGACGACAGCTTTTAGGTAAAAGTCTCACAAAGAAAATGATCAGCTTCACATGTTCTTTTCCAGAACTGGTTTGCTTATTATTTTATTTATTTTTTGGTCTTTTTTTTTTTATTATCTGACAACAAAACTCATCACATTAAATCTCAGATGTCAGAGTGTCTTTGAATGCACCATTAAGGACAGTCATTAAAACTACATATGCAAGAAATTATCAAATTCACGTTCTCTTTTTTCACTACATGTTGCTCTTTTTGTTATGATGTAAGATCTCGCAAACAGCAAAGTCTGAAATTGCTGGTGTCCTTGAATGCACCACCGATTTCAGTTTTCAGAGAGCTCTCAGAGGGTTAAACTTGGTTTATATCTTTTGGGGCTTGTACATTATAAAAACACTGATGTGCTTCCTTGAAGATAGAACAACACATCGTCTGCATCACGCCTAACCTGGAAAAATGTTTCTTTGTGTTTCTTTGCAGAGAATTGATGATGAGCAACGATTTGACGGGAAAAATGTCTTCCCCAAAGTGTCACCAGGAGGCAAGATGGAGGTAAATATGAACTTTTGTGTATCAAAGATTGTGATTGTTAAGTTTCTGTGAAGTCACTGTCTGGGTTTATTTACACCATTCACAAATCCAAACTCCAGCCGTTCAATGTGTTGTACACGTGTTCGTTTTCTTGCCAACACTCTTGTGCCTGTCAAAGGTGGAGTAAGAAGTTAGCCTAGCTTAGCATAAAAGACTGGCTGCAGGAGGAAACAGTGGGCCTGGTTCTGATCAGTCTACCACACACATTCACTGCTGTGTGTTTCTGAGCTTTGGAGCGAGCCAGGCTAGCTGTTTCCCTCTGCTTCCAGTGTTTATGCTATGCTAGGCTAATTACCTCTTGACTCCAAAGACAGATCAGGGAAAAACTTAATATTTCCCAAGGCCTGGCCCGTGAAGATCATCAATTGATTGAAGGTTTCACAGTGAAGGACAGTTAGTGAACTTCCAAGTCTTCTAATCCCTGAGTCAGCAGCCGGCTGGTGTTTTCCTCAGGTTTCTATTTCGACACTCAGTCTGTCACCGTCAACAGTTTCTGTCTTGAGGTTTTTGGTGGTTCGTATCCTGCTGGCTCTGCATCGTGCAACCTTGCGTGCAACTTCACTCAACTCCAAGTCAAACTTTCACTTTTCACCAACAATAACGCAAAGCCACTCATGGCCGGTTTCGAGTACTGAGCGCCAAAACGGAGTTGACTCACATCAGCCTCAGAATCTTTACACGTCATCGTCTGCAGCGCTTCAGTCGTTTGCTGCTTTTTGTGTGTCGTGTGGCTAACGAGATAAAACCTTAGATAAGATCTTTGGACTGCACTGCATGCTAGCTGTGATGCTGTGGTATCTAGCATTAGTTCAGGCTATGATGAATAAATGATTAACGTGGGCGCTAATGTGAGTGAGTTCGGCCTGTTCCATCGCAGTCAAACAGAGAACTAGATAACTGCTCAAAGAAAACAAGTAATGAGAGTGTATATTGATTTCTTAAAGTAATGATTGCGATCTCTCTGATTTGTGCACTGGATAATATTATCAGTCATGATGTAAAAGCTTCTCTCATCTCTGAGAGAGTGTCAGGAATCCAGTTGCGTTGGGCCGATTTTGTGTTGAAATAATCCGGAGACCCGAACATTATCCAGCTCCGGCTCAGCAACATTTTGACTTCTTAGGCAATTTTCAGCACTGTGATCGGCTCTGGCTCGTTATTTGAACTGATATCATGGATGTGATGTCGTCTCTGAATCCTGCACATCCAGTCATCAGGGTGTTGCCAACAGAATATTCTCAACATATTCATGCATTCAAGGTGGCACACTGGATGCAGGCTGTCAAACAGAAAGTTGAATTTTGCATAATCTTAAAGGCCACAAACGACCACATTCCCCTCTGGGTTTTCCCACGTTGTACTTTACTTACCACAACAACACAGGTGTTACATTTCAGCATCTTTCAGTTGTGTCATCCTGTGACTCATCTGAGGTGAAACACTATTTTAGGTTATAATTAACATGTTAATTGAATATCTCATATGTGCCTATTGCCTCCATACGGATTGAATGAGCTTTACCACAGAACCTTAAACCAACTCAGCAACTGTGAGCATTCATAAACTGTCAGACTTTGTTGAACTCTTTGCGTCTCTACATCCAAACTTGTTGTTGGATTATGACATTCATTTTCACTGAGTGGCTTTCCCCTTTAAGGCCTACACAAAACTTAACTTAACTTCTGTGTGGGAGACCTGACATTTCCTTTGTGTGAAGGTTTCAGCACCTCCAGGGTGGTACAAACTTGTCAACCAAGGAAAGGGATGACTACACATGTGTGCGCTTTCCAAAGAAAGATTGAATTCCCTTTTCTTTCTTTTTTCTTTCTTTCTTTTTTTTGTTTTTGTTTTAGCAGGCTTTGGTTTCAGTTGATTTTTCCAATAAGAAACTTCCTGTGACTTGAAATTAGCTGCAAAAGCTGCATTTGTGTTATGATAAACACACATAAACCAGTGCTGTTTGCTTTAAAGCAGTTTAAATGATAATGTATTTGATCTCATCGGTTTTTGTCTTCCAGACAAAGCTGTTGTTCATGGGTGGCATTTTGGACACATACGAGAAGCTGCTTGGCCACATGTTGAAGCAGCAGCCCACAGCGAGTCCCCAGACCGCCTCCGTCAGCGCCGCCAGTGACGAGCCAGCCGGAGCAAGTGGAGATGTCAGGACCGACCTGACTTTCATCCTGAAGAAGGTCCAGGAGCTGAAGAAGAAAAAATTCAACGAGCAGGAGATGATTCTGCGTGGACTGCAGGATCTCAAACATGTCCAGGTACAGAAGACACTAAGACAAAAAGAGAGAGCCCAGAATATATTTTCATGCACTAGATCTAAGGATGGTCTGATGTTGGTTTAAAGTAAGGATTAATAAGGTTTATGTAGGGTTCAAACTAGGGCTTTAAACCCTAAAGTAGGACTTTCAGGCTTAAAGGGCTTGAACTAAGGCATTAAAGGTTTATGTCGGACCTTCATGGAAAGTCCACACAGGGCTTTTTGGTGACTATGTAGGGTGTAAACAAAGTCTTGAAGTGAGGCGTTTAAAATCCTACTGTTGGGTCTAAGAAGGATGTAAAGTAAGTGGAGTGAAGCTGCTGTATGGTTTATATCTGGGGGTATGGAAGATTTAAAATAGGACTTATGGAAGGTTTATTTAGGGCTTTTGTGGTGCCTGTGTAGACCTTAAACTAAGACTTAAAGTGAGGTGATTAAAAAGTTTATGTTGGAGTTGAATGAGGACTTTGTAGTGAAGGGTTTGGAGTAAAGCTGCTGTAGGTTTTATTTAGGGTGTATAAAGCCCTAATAATCCCTTTGTAGTCGACATAAACCTTGAGGGATTTTAACTAAAGGTTTAATGTGTTACAATGCAACACTAATACTAATACATTTCTCTCCCTGCCTCTCTCTCGCTCTTCTAGATGGACAACCTTGTCGTCCAGAGCAAAGCATTGTGGGAGCTGCCGTGGCTGTATGAGGAGGCGAGCTCATTGTCTGACAACAGCATGAGGAGGCGGCGGCGGCGCCAAGCGAAGAAGACTCAGCAGAGAGGCTGAACAGCAAACAGGCACAGCAGAACGGCAACAAAACTCAAATAGAAAAAAGAAAAACAATCACAGAATAAGACCAGAAAATATTTCAATTTCAAACAATGTGCCAACTGTTTTGTATCTGTTTTTATAGATTTCATATATATTTATAACAATCTGAGTGAACCAGCAGCCTCAGTCTGACAGAGTGATTTTGTACATTTTGATACTTGACAGCAGCGTGTTGGTTCAGTCACAGTATCAATCAAACTGCCTGGAAATACTTGATCTCTTGATTTAATGTTTAGAAAAGATAAAATCACAGTTTAAGCTCTCTGATTGGATGTTTTGATTTTGTGTTAACGGTAAAATAGAACTGTCTGATGATGTTTACAGTACAAAGTACACCTTAGTTTAATGCTGACGTACTTAATCGTACTACAAGTCCTCTGAGCGTTCCGGTACTTTACTGCAGCACAGCTACGCTGCCTCTAGATGTACATAACTCTTCAGGGATTTTTGTATTTTTCTAACATGTTATAATAATCATATTTATTATATATTTAAAGTAATTTATTGTTAGACGTACTCCTGTGAATGGTTGTTGATTATTTATGCATATTTATTGATTGGCACATGTAGACAAATAACAACTGAATAAAAAAGATGAACTTCATTTTCTGATTCTTGACTTTTTTTGAATGATAAGACTTTGTGATGATGATGTCAAGATTGCTTTTGATTTTTGGTTTCCTAGACAGAAAGTCGGAGTTAGTTGACGAGTCTTTGTTCTCAAAGCAAATAAGGAAGTTCAGGCACAACCAGTCATACATTTGACAAATCATATATCATCTCAACAACCTCAAGATCATATCACGTGATCTTGAGGTTGTGACACTGTTGTGTGCGAACAAAAAAAAAGTTAAAAAAAGGAACTCGAATGCTCAAAGTCAGAAGAGATAAAAGGTCATAAATCTTCACAAAGTGCACCGAAAAAGTGTAAGTTGGAGAAATCTACATGCTGATACAAACTATGTGAATGACACCAGTCACTCACACTGCGAGGTATATTTAGCTGTCATCTGCATAACATGCATCTTATTTGCATGTTTTCTGACATTCTTTACTGAAGTAGAAGTTCAGATACTCATGTAGAAGTACCGACTTATCTTCTTTACTCCTGTTAACAGACCTGTTTGCATTTTGTATGCAAGCTTTCGTGCATGTAAATGTTTGCAAGCATGTGGCCTGAAACGTTAACGTGTCTTTGACCTCCTGGTTTTACTCTTTATTGTCTCAACTTTATTTTCTATTGTTCAAAATATTAGTGATGTACTTATATTCTTGTGAAAAGTTCTGATCCATCTTGTTTCCTCCAGCACAGTAACAGAGTTCAGGCTCTGACATGGACTCAGAGTATCAGAGTAAAAAGTCTCCCTCTGAAGGACATTTGTGCTCAAAGCTAACTGAAGCTCACGTCATATTAATAGAATTCAATAGACTATAAAAGTTAAAGGTAGAATCAGTAGGATTTGTCCCAGCTGTTCCTGAACGCACCACAAAGACAGTTGATTGTTGAGTCTCATTCCCAGGACGTCAAATAGACACATGTTGGGTTGGTAAAGCGTCCCGAGCAGCAACAAAGTGAGAAAATCAGAAACTCTCTGCAGATACGAGACACTAACACGCCTTTTCTCCACATTCCAGCCTCCCTCTCTGTCTGTTTACGGCTTCTTACAGCAAATATTAATTAGTTATCAGACTAAATCTAAACATCAACAAGATCCTCCAATGTGCACTTGTGCTGTGTTACTTTCCACCTTTTCTAAAGTGCCACAAAGTTCCATATAACTGAGTCCTGACTGTTGCTGCAGACAGACATGTAGACATGATGTGTAACTGATCTTCAGACTTTAAAACCATCAGTCAGACAAACTGTTGTGTCTCTGTGTTGTTGTGCAGCTCAGCGACCTCGATCGTCTGCAGGCAGAGCGGCGGGTCGAGGTATTTCAGACCACCGCCCTCCCTCCAACCCACAGCCACGATGTCACTTCCTGTGACATCACTTCTGCTAAATGGGGGGTGGCCTTCTTTTACTGTAACTGCAGCCCTTACCCACAATGCACCCTGACTGCTCTGTGTATTTGTGAGGTTGTGATTTCTAAGAACCCGCGCTGTGCTTCCCCAGCAGCTGAGAGCAGAGCGCTCGCTTTGTGTTTGTGTGTGTGGTCGATAAACAAAAGGCTTAAAACGACTTCACAACCGTCACTGACCAACAAACAAACAAACAAACAAACACACTTACAATCATGTCTTTTAGAAGAGAAGTTGGTGTTCTGTGACTTTCTTTGTGTCGGGGTGTGGTTAGTTCTCTCTCTTGAGATGAGAAGAGAGATGCAATGTTCACAAAACCAAAATATCTACACTTTTAACTTTCCTGAACTTATTCTGCTGTGTTGCTCTATGACTCGACTTAAAGGATCAGTCTGGTGTTATTTAACACCTTTTGTGGTGTCAACAGATTCCTGAGCAGGAGTTCAGTGGTGCTATAATGTGTCGACTGATTACTGGATCCAATATTCAACATTTATATCAGAATTCATGTTTATTTTAAATTAATTATTGAATGTTCTTCTTCAGCTCTGATGCAGCATGTAGTCTGCAAAGTAACTAGTAACTAAAGTAATCAAATAAATGTGAGTAAAAAGTTCAACGTTTGTACTTAGTTACATTTCATCTCTGGCCTTCTGCAGTGGAATAAAATAGACTTTATCTGCTAACAAACACTTTTCTGATAATGCACAAAAAGATGAACGTTGGATCTGATAATGGGTCGACCCACAGAACAGCAGATACTTTCATCTAAATATGTGTACTTGTACTTTTGATGCTGAAGTTCTGTTAATATCAGATACTTTAAGACTTAAAGTGAAACACTCGCCAAAATGCAAAACAAGCTGCTGCTAACATGAGCTGTTCAAAAACTTTCTTTTTAGTAACTCTGTGTACACAAACAATGTTGTCAGTGCTGGTGTTCATGTGTAGAGACCCTGGTGATGCTACCAGCAAAGTTTCATGTTGTGTCGAGACTTCTTACTGTTTTAAAAATAGAGATTTTGATGCTGTTGTAAAAGTGCCTGTAGCACTCCCACTGAAAATGAGTTTGACCCGAAAACGAAAATATGGTAAATCTTACAAGTGCCTCTAATTATGCTTTAACACGAAGGTTTGACTCATATGCATTCACAAAAAAAAAAAAAACCTAAGTTGCATTTTGGCGAGAGTTTCACTTTTAGAGTCATATTTTAACACATGTTACTTTTCCTCAGGTGAAAACACAGGACAAGATTTTTAGAGTTAAAGTTGAAGAATCAATCTGAAGGTAACAGGCAGCTATAAACTCATGACGAGTCGATACTGTCCGTGAAGGGGCGGACTTCCACAGTGCTAAAGGGCACTTCAGCAGGACAGCAACGGAAACATGACAAGACTTTCACCCCCACCTCTGTTTCTGTGGCCTGAGTGTGTGTTTCAGTGTGAGTCAGCGTTCTGCAGCAGAGAGGAAATGAGTTGATGCACATCTATAAATGACAGATGGTCTCCTGCACTGCTGCTGCAAACCGGCTGCAGGGCGTCAGCACACAGTCAAGATGCTCTGGCTGTTTGTCGCCAGTAAGTCTGCTGGAGGAACCAGCACAGACCAGAACCAAAACCAGCAAGGCCAGTATCTGTTGTGTTTCGGTGCTGGTCTATGCTGGTCTTTCCAGCAGGGAAGTCTGATGAAGTTCAGTCTGCAGAATTGCTAACAGGCTAACAGCTCTGTGATGCTAACAGCTCTGTGATGCTAACAGCCCTGAGATGCTAACAGCTCTGAGCTAAATGCTAACATCAGTGTGCTAATGAGCTCACAAGGCCAAGTACAGAGTTGACCATATTCAGCATCTTGGCTCAGCATTGTTAGCATGCTAATATACCAGTAGCGTTGGCAGGAAAATTTATGATGAATTGATTAATCGCTGTTGAGAATTCAACCGATTAATCTTGATCAAAGTCATCAAAGTGGATTTTACAATAACAGATTACAGACGCTTGTTTTTCAAATATAACCATATAAAACACAAAACACCGGTGTGAGAACATATATTTGGTTAAAAAGCAAGTAATTAATCATTTAAAAAATACAAAGAGACATATCACACAGACAATGTTGTTTAACTGATAATCAATTGTTAAGGCAGCCGGCAGACAAACAGATTCACCTGAGTCACAGTTTCTGGTTTCTGGTTCATGTTATCAGCAGGAGAACGCCTGACACTCATAGAGAGAGAGATCGTTATCTAACCACAGAGAGAGGATTTCATGATGACAGGGAGATAAGACATACCCGAGAAATTACACTGAAATTGCACAGAAATAAACTACTTCAAATGAATATCTGTGGTTTTAGATTTATATATATAACGACACACGCACACACAAATATAGAAGTTATAGACGGAGCTGGAGAGCTCGGTAAGATCAGCTGACTTCACCCTGCAGGACGACCACTGTTCAAGACGGTCTCAGTCTGTAAGAGTCACACCGCTGGATATTTCCAGACACATCAGGAAGTTTCCAGCTGTGTTGGGGCGACTAAGTCAGGTCTCCTCAGGTGAAACATGAACGTGTTTTGAGGCCTAAACCTAAACAGACAAAAACCAAAGTGAATCCTGTTGTTTATTTTGTGACAGTTTCATGAAGTTTCTTTTCTCAGTTGTCGGATTATAATGTTTGCGTTTCTGAGTGTCACACGAAACATTTTGCCTTCTCTCCGATACGCGTTTCATGTTGACTCCACCTGTTGACGAGCTGACATTCATGTTGGAGGTCAGAGTGGAGGATGGTGGGCGAGAAGGCTGCGAAGCCAGAGACCACTGTTCAAGACTGCAGCTTGACATTTGTAAGTGTGAAGCAGCTGGATGTTTGGCCGTAGCAGCTACATGAGTGTCACAGGATTGGTCAACGCAGTCGAGTTGTGTTCATGTGTTTATTACGCCGTTTCTCACTCAGCTGCTGCACGTCGGTTACAGCGCTGAAGATGAAGATGATGTTTGTTAACATCATTAAACCTTCAGAGTCAAAGTGTGCAGAACACGTCAGTCGAGCGGGCCACAGAGTAAATGAGGAGGAAGAAACTGAATGTTATGCAGAGATAAAAACCACTACAGTTGATAGGAGAATATGAAAATAATGTATGTGATAAGTGAACCGGCACTTTAAGGGAACCAGAAGTTCTGTAGGTGAGTGAAAAAGATGATTCATGGGTTTTTTCTTTTTTTTAAATGTATGCTTGTCCCCAATGGTTTCATGGTGTCACTGAATGTGCTGAGTGTCATTAACACACACACACACACACACACACACACACACACACACACACACACACACACACACACACACACAGAGCTCATTAACATATCAAACCGAAACGCAATGTGGCATTTCCATGAAGTTATGTGTTGTTTCCTGTTGCAAAGGAAGTTCTGAGCGGGTTCACAGCAACTACACACACATGCACAAAGAGTTAAGTTTCATATCAGTGATACTAAGCAGAATAAAAAGCAGAAATAAATTCAGGGTCAGGCTGGAAGCTTCTTCTGAGCATCAGGTCATCACGATGGCAGCTCAGCTACATCCTCTTATCATCAATAATATATCATTATAACAGACATGAATGCCAAATCAACAGTTTTAATATTTCTTTTTGGTCAGTTTTGTGAAACTGACCTCTGCTCTGATCCGATTGGACGGCAAATTTCTTTTGTTGTTTTCCTGTGTGGATATTGTCACAATAAAATATCAGCAGTGGAGCAGGTGGTGAGTGGCACAAAGAGACATCAGGTGTGGAGGGAGGCTGATTAACGGTGATTGATCCAGTCTCTGCTGACATCTGGTGGACAAAAGGTGCAACTACAGCCAGAACACAGAGGCAGGGCTGATAATGGGTGAACTAAACCTTTAATTCAAATACTTTATATTCATCTATTCTCATTTATAATAATTGATCTAAAGTTGTCATTATGACCTGACAGTAGAATAACATATAACCATCCCGTCTTCCCGCTCCTGAATCAACACAACCAATCAGAGCCGAGGGGCGTGTCTGAGGAGTGTCAATCATGCGCGTGCATACGCTGTTGGTAGCTTCCCCCCCCACTCCCTCCTCCGCGCAGGCGCAGTGCCCACCCGGTCAGAGCGGTTCAAACTCAGACCGCGAACAATGGTGGAGAAGCAACAGCGCAAGAAGAAGAAAATTAGTGTTAAAACAAAGAATTGGACCGAGCCAGAGAGAAAACAAGGAATGAATAAATATCGCATCATTTCAGAGGTGGAGGAGCTGCGGGATCTGTAAGGACTCAGGAGCGACGCAGAGCTAGCTGCTTTTCTGCTGGACAGGTAAGAACCTGCTTTATATATGTTCAATTTTATGGTGTAACAACAAGGTTAAGACGGCGGCGGTTACAGTAATACTTGTAATAGCGCATATCGTCATAGGATGTTGAAGTCGAGCTACGTAGCTTGTTGCTAAATCTAGCTGGTTAGCTTGTATGCTCACTCCGTTGTTTAGCTTTGTCTTTGTGGCTACTGGTTAGCAAAAGTGTCTTTCAAGTGACCGGGCAGTTGAAAGTTTATGTGACTGATGTCATGTTACACCTGCTGAGTGATGTCATGTTACACCTGCTGAGTGATGTCGTGTTACACCTGCTGAGTGATGTCATATTTCACTTGCTGAGTGATGTCATGTTATACCTGCTGAGTGATGTCATATTTCACTTGCTGAGTGATGTCATGTTATACCTGCTGAGTGATGTCATGTTACACCTGCTGTCAGGTTGTTGTAGGTGCTGCACAGTGGTTTTCAGTATTTACTTACTGATAAATAATCAGAAGAAAGAATAATTATGTATACTTTTTGAATTGCACTTTTTGTTTGATTTGATGTGACTTTATGGATAAAAGTATGAGTAGAAGTATGAAGCAGTACTTTATATTGCAGCTGTGTCACAGTGGGTGCAGTGACAGATCTGTAACGTTAGAGGGCAGCAGAGAATCAATCTGATCATTAACACCTCAACTCACCTGCAGTGTTGAAGTCACACTTCAGTAAAAGTAAAGATATCGTGTTATAATATTACTTTATACTTTTTACTCTACTACATGATGTGATCGCTTTACTTACTAGTTAATTTGAAGAAAACGTATTGACAGAAAACTACATTTAATATCAGAAACTTTCACTCAAGTAGTTTTCATATGTGTGACTTTCACTGATACCAGTAATATAAGTATTATCTCAACATCATAACAACAACAACAACATTTACTGTAACTGAAGTGTGACGTCTGGGTACTTCTCACATCACTGTACTCGCTGCTCCTCAGTAATTTATTACACTGGTCGTTCAGTAATTTTCACGCCGAGCAGCGAATGACGGACAGATCAGAATGAGAGTGTGTGTGTGTGTGTGTGTGTGTGTGTGTGAGAGTGAGACGACTGTATGATGAAGAGAGACACTGAAAATAAACTGACCTCTGGCCCGACAAATCTGACACCATCTGAACACACACGCACACACACACACACACACACACACACACACACACAGTTTTCCATTTGTCCTGAACTCAGAGACCCTCGGCTGGAGTCTATATTCAATTATACAGAGAGGGAGGCAGGTAGAGAGACAGTTTCCATGGCTGGTTTTATATTTAGTGTTTCAAACCGTCTGCAGGAGGTGAAACATCTGACTCAACAGACAAAGAACAAACTCTGATCTGACAGACTGAATCAGCCCGTCAGTCTGCGTGTGAACTGATTTAGACTCAGTGAAGTCAGTCAGAAGAGTTCAGAGTGAAAGTGATCCAAACAGAAGATCTTTGATTTTAAAGAATAAGTTCATCCAGAAATGTAAAACTCAGTTATCATCTCCTCCCTCCTGATGATATAAAGTCTGGTGAAGTGTGGTAGTCCACAGAACAGCTCTGGAGCTTCACAGAAAATCAGAGGTGCAGCGTTCTGCTGAACAACTGAAGCAGCTGGAGACTTGATTTAAAACAGAGAAACAACGAGAGAAACATAAGATCATCTGCTGTGATCACAGTCACAAACGGATCTATTTACAGAGACCAGTCTCCACCTCAACACCCAGAACATCTGTACAGAGACCCGTCTCCACCTCAACATCCAGAACATCTGTACAGAGACCCGTCTCCACCTCAACACCCAGAACATCTGTACAGAGACCCGTCTCCACCTCAACATCCAGAACATCTGTACAGAGACCCGTCTCCACATCAACACCCAGAGCATCTGTACAGAGACCTTGCACTCAGCAGGCGCACCATGTTCTGATCTGAGATATTGCAGGACTACAGCTGGACTCTGTGTTTATAACATGGTGCTCACACTCAGTCACAGCTGATGACAGTGTTTCCCAGATGAAGATACCAACCACATTATCATCCACATCATGTTGCTGCTGTGTATATTGACCCTGTTTATGTATATTTGTATGTAAATAACTGTATTTGTTCTGTAAGTGATGAACTCGCATGAAGAAGTTTGTGTCTTTAAGTTGTCATTCCAGCCTGTGTTGAGTATCAACTAACAAATGACATAATACCTTATTAAAAATGAATAAAGCCACAGGAACACGGGTTGGTCCAAACATCACTGCGGCAACATAAACAAGTCCAGCCACTGGTTGCCTCGGCAACAGCCTCACAGCAGGGTACTGGAGACAACATGGCTGCCAGTGATGAGTGTGACACCTGCTGCTTATTCATCAGTCGACTCTACCTCGCTCTACCGCTCTCTCTCTCTCTTCTCTTCATTATCTGGGTCTGTGGGTCAGAACCCCCCTCCCTCCACCTGCTCAGGTGACAGCCCAGTGCATGCTGGGAGAGCTGGCGGGGGGTGAGGAGTCGGCTCGCTGTTATCTGTCGGCCTGCTGACCTTCTTCGCAGAAGGAGCTCCGTCCTCGACCCGTCTGGACCTTCAAGGTTTCAGTAAACAAGATACAACGAGAAAGAAGCTTCGAGGCCAAAAGAACATTTACTTCTATACTTTTTATAAAGTGCTAGGCTAGCACTTTCCCACCACTTCCAGTCTTTGTGCTAAGCTAGGCTAAACACCTGCGGACACAAAACCATTTGATGTGTACTGTTAGACATCATATGCACATTTAATTTACTTTTAATTAAGACAACACATCCATTTAATGACAATACAATACAAAAGCATAAATAACGATGCAGCAAATGATTTGAAAATATGTTTTTACAAAAACATACAGACTGAGCTGCTAAGCTAAAATTGTTAGCATTAGCGTTGTTAGCATTACATACATTCTGCTCTGTGGTGGATTTTGTGAGTTTCAAGGCAGAGTAATGAACTTTATATGACGTTAACGAAGATCCTCCTTCAGCCGACATGTTGAGAAATCACCTGCTGTACTTGTTCACATGCTGACGTGGTTCTGCTGATCCAATAAACATTAGATTATATGAAGAGAATGAAACTGTTCTGTCTTCTTGTGATGTGACGTTAATGTATCTCCTTATCTCAGGAAAACATTTGTTTTTCCGTGATAATGACATAGACTGTTGGAGCTGTGACCCTCCAGGGCTTCTGTAGATAATGACAGAATTTGCATGTACTGTGTTGACAGCAGTGTGAACAGAACAGATATTATGAAGGATACATCTTGAACTTACAGCCGGTGTGAGCGGTGGTTTGGTGGTTTGACATTTCTACAGTAAGTGGATATTAATTTGGACCCATAATCCCTTGCAGCAAGTCACACTCTATCAAGTTACCAGCGTGTGTGTGTGTGTCTGCGACCGTCATGATCTCCTGCTGAGCTCTGAGCTGCATCCACTTTTAAATAGACACACACACACACACACACACACACACAGAGCCCACAAGTTGTTTGACATCAGAGACGTAGCAGAAGGCGTCGACGCTGGAAACGGCCCAAACAGAAGGGGATCAAGATTAACCTCTATCACCGCGTCACTGCTCGCCGACACGTTCACTGACTCAGCAGCCACATTCATGCTGCGTGACGGAGCGTTCAGGTCCGCCTGACTCGTCCAGACTCCAGACAGATAAAACAGTTCAACAACATTTTATCAACATTTTAATCCAGTTTTCTTAGTTGCCTATAAAAAATGGACGAAAAGATGCCGAAGCATGATTTTTAATCTTCTCTCTGCATGTTTCTGAAATTTCACTTTAGTTAGCTGTCTAGATGCAATGAGCTAACATTAGCCTGAAGTTGTGAAATTAAAAATTAAAAATGTCATTTCTGCCGGACTTTATAATTGCTCAAGCTGACTCATTTTTTAAAATGACCAGCTTTAAAAACTGAAGGTAAATCTGGTAGCTAGGCTACATTAGCCTATGTAATGCTAACAGGCTAAAGCTAACTGATTAGCCTGGCATGCTAACGTTTGTAGCTTATGTTACACTCTGTTAATCACCTCCTCACATGATTACTTTTGTGTTTTTAAGACTACCACCTTATACTACAAATTGTAAAAGTATTTCTCTCTGTCGGCTCCCTCACACCCTGATTGGCTGACCCGGCGGAGTGGGTGGAGCCATGTGAGCAGTGTCATGGTTATTTTAGAGATAAATCCGATCACCTTCTTTGTCCAACTGAGGACTCGATCAGAGAAACATGCGTCACTGTTGTTTGGTGTTTGCGCCATCTCACGCGTTACAATTTGTTATCAGTTTAGAGAAGGAAGAAACAAAATGTCCTCCGTGTGGTCCGGGTGTCGGGCAGGTAAATGTTCTCTCAGCAATGTCTTCTGGCCACGTAGCACATGTAAGATGGCAGACAGGAGGGAAGTTGACCTGGTTCATCCTGGCACCAGGTTCATTAAATGTTATTGGAGCACTGATGACATTCATAACATTAATGTTATTACATTATTTTAAGAAGACACACTCTGGTTTAACAGGCTGATTAGTATTAATGATAATGACTGAACTCCATTAAATGAATGAATAACTTCATGTAAATAATTCTGGACTGCTGCATTATGGGTAGAATTCTCCCCAGTCAACCACCTGCCCTTGAGCCAGGCAGCAGCTGCTCCTGCTCAGCTCCTCCGAGCAGTTAGCCTGTTAGCTTCATGCTAGCTTCTATAATTAGCAGCTGTGTCCTTCCAGCTAATCTCCTTTCTGCCAAATATGGAGCACAGCTGCTCCAATCACATGGCTGCGCCTCGTTACCATGGCGAATTAATTATCTTGTCAATGACAGGAGAGGAAGACAGAGTGTGTGTGTGTGTGTGTGTGTGTGTGTGGGCAGGTGTGTGCAGTGACAAATTTTGTGCTCCGTTTTAATCACAATATCAGATCGGCTAACAAACATGTTAGCAAAGAAGCTAATCTAGGAGCTAATGTTGCGATCAACCATCTGATGAAAGTCTTGTTAAAGTTGTTTGACTTTGAGCTGAAACTTTCAATTAATTAATTTGTTGTGTAACTGAAAATGAATCGGAAACTTCTTTGATCAATAAATCGTCTTAATTATATTAAAACAACTGCGACCAGACACCACAAGAAGATGATCTGAAGACGTCACGTTACACACAAACACAATAAATCAGGTGTAGTTTCCATTAAAATGTCTTAAAACAATGAAATCTTTGTTGCTGTAACAATCTTATGTTATTTGCTTAAGAGCTAACATAATGAAGCGATGTCATCACAGTTTAAACACAAATAATTATCGGAAAAAGTTAGTTAATTCATTTTGTGCACTTTAGATGATGTGCTAATACTGATAATACCAGTTTATCTTCATATCAGTCTGATGGAAACTATATTAAAAAAAACAAAAAACGCACAACATAACTCCCCACACAATCCTTCCCAGGTACACACACACACACACACACACACACACACACACACACACACAGAAAGGGTTTCCTGGATTAGATCAAGGTTACCATGGCAACACATGCCCACAGGTGCTAATTGAATGCAGTGTTGTCAGTGATGAGGAAGTGACATCACATCCGTGTGATGAGGAGCCAGGAAACAGCAAGGCGCGTTGTCGTGACAACAGCCAGTAACAGCAGGGTTATTTACAGCAGCGATGAAGAGGAGAGCGACAGACGGCGAGCTGAGCGAGGCGGTGGTCTCAGTTCATGTCATCAATATAGTTTACTGATTATCAAAGAAGCTTCAGATTCATTTTCTGTTGATCAGCTTATAAATAAATCAACTGTTTCGGCTCAGAGTTCAACAGCTGTCACCAGACCATTTCAGCAGGTAGCATGGTAACTAAAAGCATTACTGCATTATGTTAACATGATGTTATTCGCTGACGAGCCAACATGTTGTAGTCATGCTATTTGCTTTTAATAAGCTATGAAAAGAACAAACATTAATTTTGGATGAATTAAATGTTCTCATACAAGAAAAATTAAATTGTGAGCTTGCGTGATTAAAGTTTTTCTACGGACACAATAAAAAGAACACAAACATGAACAATAAATCTTTTTTATTAATAATAATAATAATAATAATAATAATAATAATAATAATATTTTTCCACCACAATAAAATTTAACAAAGGCTCACTAGAAAAAGTGTCGACTTCTGTGTTCTGTACAGTAGATACAGTACGTTGTAAAACTGGCCGCGGCGTGGCACAGCAGCGCATTCATCCCCCAAATTACTCAAAAACATTTTCCACATTATTTACAGATAAAATCCACAAAAAACCCAGCTGGCAAACGTCACAGAAATACAGCGCAGCTTCACGCTAACAGCGGCTAACCTCTGGCTGCACAGACACCCCATAGAAGCGTTACGGTTTACGAGCTAGTAGGCTAACTGGCTAGCATGGTAACGAGCTAGCAAGCTAGTTAGGCTACAGCTGCTTTCACACATGATCAGAAAAACATGCCTGGTTTTTTCTGAATGCTACCAAGAGGTCAGCGAAACCAGACATCGTGTTCCTGTGGGAGCGCAGCCTGACGGAACAGAGACGCCGTTAGGTCCTTCGTCCCTCTTCATCATCTGAACATCAGCTGCTGCTTTCCCTCCGGTTTCACCTCTTTTCACTTACTGTTTGCTTTCTGTTCTACTTTCTACCCACCTACCTGTCTGTCTGTTTGAGCAGCTAACTCTCTGCTAGCTTTGTAAAGGAATGCACTTTGGTAGATTCAACCAAATGCCCTGGGTGTTAGTCACAACAATGACAACAGTAATAATCATAATAATGATAACTGAGCAGTCTGAGGTACCAACATGAAAAAACAACGTATTAAAACCACTTTATGCTAACGCTAACAGTTCGCATGAGCACCTCTCTGAGATGCTCAACGCAGCTGTAGCTAGCATGTACAAACGTGCTAGGTGCTACTAGCAGTCAGTAAGCAGTAGGCTAGTGTTAGCTTCACTGTAGAGAAAACATCAGTGCAGCAGCTAGCGGCTGGACGCTAGCGGTCGATCGGCTAGTGTTAGCTTAGCCCTGTCGTCAGCAGTCTGTCCTGAGGCGACAAGTGGCGACAGTTGGCTGATATGTGTCTGTACATTGTGCAGCCATGTTGTAAAACACCCCCACGCCCCAACACACACACAAACACGTGTAGATGTGAGTGGACATCAGGTTAAAGCTACAGTCTGTGGTTGGTGCGTTGGTCTGCGCCACCGGCTCTGTAAACACTGTGGAAGCCGATTTCTGCCAGGAAATTAAACCAACGATTAAAACAATGAGTCAGGATGATACTCAGTCAAATATTCTGATATTTTATTTTGACATAAGTCAGTTTTCTTTTCGCAGTGTTAATGAGCTTCAATAAAACATTAACAAAGTGAGATATCGATTGATAGTTAAGCTAAAATCGAACTTGTAATATTCTTTTTTGATGTACTAATTCAATCTTCTTTTCCCGGCAGGACTAGGCTTCCATTAAACACTCTTATTCAGCAGCTGATATTTAAGTTGCATTCAAGACAACTGGGAGAATCAAGTTTCCTCCTACTAGAGATGTGCCACAGGGAGCCAAAATGGCCTCTATTTCACAGACTGGATCAGATCCAAAGTTCTGTCTTGGCTTCAGTGTTGGCATAGTTCTTACCAACCTTCCGATAAACAGGACTTTAATTCAGCTTCAGTATTTCTTTCTGTTGCCTCAAAGGTTTTTTTTTGTTTTTTAGCTCATATTAAAATATATATTTTTAAAAACAGAACTAGTGGTACAATTATTTAACAAGTAATTATTGAGGATGCTAACGTGGAGCTACGTCTGAGCCTCCAGACTCTTCTTGGCAACAACGAAGCTTTCATTTCTCTGCACAGCTACACCTCTATGTCATGATCACACTGCTCTCAGGGGTCAGGACTCAGAGGTCAGAGGTCAAAGGGTTCACATGATGTCTTTGGGCTTTGCTGAAACGAACCAGGAGCCAATCAGCACGCAGACTTTGGCCGCTAAGACTCACTGAGTCTCTGTGACATCAAAAGTTGATACGGACTGATTTCTCTGACGAGTTTGATAAATATATCAGAGATTGTTGTCATGACATCACACTGTGTGTGTGTGTGTGTGTGTGTGTGTGTGTGTTGGGTGTGCGTGGCATGGCGTTGAGATACTGAAGGCACAAAGTTACGACTCTCAGCACTCGTCTCACTAAAAAAATTTAAAAAAATTAAAAAACACAATCAACCAACCAACCAAATCTTTAAAAAACAAACAAAAAAACATCAGAGAGGAGCCTCCACCCTTCCTCCTCCTCCTCCTCCTCCTCCACCTCCTTCAGTTACTTCCTGTTTCCTGTCCAGGTCTAGGAGGAGGGGGCGGAGCTTCCTCTGAGATGGGCGGAGCAGGTAGTGTCTGTGTTTTACATCATCAGTTCCTTCTGTGCATCACGTCGCTGTCGTCCACCTCCCCGTGCTACATCACATCGTGGTCGCCAGGCCGAGGGAGTACATGACAACGACCTCCTCCTCCTCCTCCTCATCCTCCTCCTCCTCGCAAACTGCTGAGTGTGTTCGGATACAATTGGTGTGTTTATAGATATATATGTGTGTGTGTGTGTGTGTGTGTGTGTGTGTTTGTGTGAGGGAACAAGCTTTAAGAAAACCTCTCATAACATCGAGACACACACACACACACACACACACACACACACACACACACACACACACTACTACATACAACAAACACACAAAAGCACGCACACACACTGCTACATACAACACACTCACACACAAACACAGACACACACATTCAAGTATACGGCATAAACTGCACATCATAGTAAATATGTAGATTTGATTAATAAATAGTAATTAAAATAGTAGTAAATAAATAAGAATTATCCCCCCCATTATCACATTGATAGTTTGTTGTGTTCTTGTCACTTTCAGCTGTTTCAGGCAGAACTGTTCAGTTACTTGTTCCTGCTTCATAATAAAAGCTGTAAAATATCAAGTTAACGGCGGGCTTTTATTGCGAAGAAGTGACAGGAACTGAAACGTGTTTGTAACTGGCGGGACCAGAGTGCCAACAGCTGACTAGCCACTGTTGACTTACATTATAGTAGCGTCTTGCTCACATTGTACATCGTGTGTTAATGCTTCATGTTCGGCTGTTCAGTCTTTTTTTTAATAGCCCACAATGACAGATCACAGCTATCGACACCTCATCTGTCCGCTTTACTGAAGGAATGAGAAGAGACAGCTGATCATCGCTCTGCTCGTTAATCTGAATTAGATGAGTTGAGCATCGAGTCCGTCGGCTCGTGTTGTTCTGACATCTATGAAATGTGAAAATATTGGCGTGTGCTTCATTCTTCACATGTACTGATGTGACGGAGCCTTTTCTCCTGATAGTACGAGGTTTATTTTTAACGGATATGGATCTTTTACGCTGAAAGAAAAACCCGTCAGTCACATGCTAACATCACGTTAGCTTCAGAGCCTGAATGACTTCATGATATGTTCAGTTCATATAGAAATTTAAATCTCTCTCTCTGTTCCCACCTACATGTGAGACTAAACCCACCGACCCAGAAGGAAACATCTCTTCAAAACCATCCGACCTCTTCTGACAGTTTGAATATGACTGATGGCTCAGTTTCTCTGCTCGGGGCCGGAACCTGACGCAACTTCAGGCGTTTGCTGCGGCTGAGCTCAAGTTTCATAAAACATCTTCCTTGTTCAGACTGTTCATTTAACTCTTCTCTACGTCCATCTAAACAAATACGTCTCTGTTCTGCGTCTGAATGTCTTTTTCCTTTTTGCCTGCTACAAATCAATTTTTTTTTTTTTTCCATTTTCTTCTTGATCAACATCAATCTATCAGAGTATTTACAATGCCTCTGAATGATCAGAAGCAGTCTGTTGATCAGGCTTTTAGCTTCAAGTGAGGTTATAACAGCGTTTTACATCTAAGACTGATCAATTATAACATTTAATTTAAGCCAATTAGATCCTAGCATGATGTTTCTTGTCATGCTGCAGCCACGATTTCAATTTTCTACTTTAAAACAGGAAAGACCTTGGTTTCTAACATGAACAGCCCTTTGATTTCATCCATAAAACTGCCTTTACTCCACCTTCTTCTCAGCTCCTTCAGCTATTTTATGTCGTCAATAATCACATTTGGTTAATTAAATAGGAAACACAATGTCAAGACAACACAAACGTACTTCTGGTCTCTTCGAAAACTTAAACACATTAAAAATCTAAATCTGTGCTTCATAAGGCTGGGCAGTGGAGAGCTAACAGGCTATGGCTAAAAGAAGGCTAAGGCTAGCCACCAGACTGCCAAAAAAGGCAAACAGCGAGCCAGCTATAGCTAGCTGACTGATTTAAAGTTTGCTAGGCTAACTGCTAGCCAGTGAAAAGGTAAATAAGTGACAGCTAAACATAAACAAATAGCTGTGCACTAACCAGTGATAATCAGCCAATTAACAGCTGACAGGCACAAAGCTAGCATGCTAACACAGGTTAGCTACATACTAGCTACATACTGCTAACTATGAAGTTAGCCAGCTAACAGGTAGATGCTTCAGTCCAGGTCGAGTTTGTTTTATTTATGAAGTAATTTGAGTCAAACGTGATGACGAATACGCACCGATGTTCCCCAAACTGAGTTATTCCAGATAATATGCGACAAAGATTAGCGAGCTAATCCGTGCTGTTTTGTTGCAGCTGTTACCTTCATAGTATAAAGATAAATCTGATGAATCTTAACAATCTATTGCATGAGCCTACAGATGACTGTAGATGTTACCTTGTAAGACTAAAGGTCATAAAAAGTACTTTTTGGTGTCTAATCGATTAATCGATCAGCCCAGCTAAACAGATTCTGCTAAAAACGTAAAAGCCTTGTTCCCTCTATCAGCACCATGTAGTTGTTGTGTGTGTTTGTGTGTGTGTGTTTGGAGCTACAGAGCGGTGTGTTCTGATTGTCTGAGCAGCCCTACAGTCAAACATACAGTACGTGGTCACTTCCTGTCTTGCTGCTCACAACATAAAAACAAGTATTTCAGACAAGACTGAGGATTCTGAACGCACCCCCGTCAGCTCGGCTCTCAGCCCGGCCCGGGCATTCTGCACATTTTCACACCCCAACGCCGAGTATCTGTCCTGAACGCACTCCAATAACGCTGTGAAAACCAGCGTGAAAAAAACCAAACGCTCTTTAAAACCGGACGGACCGGCTGTATTCAGTTCCTGCTGGCTGCTCACGGCTGCTCGTGAGCGCACATTACGACTCCCACCACAGCGAGCGGGGTGCGTTCACTCTCAGCTGACCAGCTTGGGCAGAACCGTCCGTGGCTGGATGTTTCCATTGGCATCGGTGATCGCTGCCAAGTTAGTCCTGGTTTTGGAGGAGGAGGACGTGGTGGTTGAGGAGGTGGTGGCGAGTTTGGAGATGGAGGTGATGGCGCCGTCGGTGGTGGTGGTGCCACGTTTGGAGGAGGAGGTCTTTTCTCCCGTGGTGGTTCCTGCTGGCGGCTTGGGGAGTCGCCTCCTCAGCCACGGGTGGCGCAGCGCCTGGCTGGGCGTCATCCTGAGAGCCGGGTCCCACTCCAAACACTGTTTGAGGAAGTCCAGGAACAGCGGGTCGTCGCAGCCTTTCAGCGCCGTGCTCCAGTCCTTGCTGCCCGGTGGGCCGCGTGCCTTCCCTCGCCGTGAGCGGCCACCGTTCAGCACGGTGGTGCCGTCGGGCAGCGTGGTGACGGTGCAATACCGTGGGTAACCTTTGGATGACACAAAGTTCTTGGCCCTCTTGGAGGCGTCGAGGAGTTTCTGGCTGGGCATGCCCAAGAGCTCGATGATGCAGGAGAGCTGGTCGGCTTCGTCTTCACCCGGTAACAGCGGGTACCCGGTCAGCAGCTCAGCCAGGATGCAGCCCAGAGACCACATGTCGATAGGCATCCCATACCTGGAGCCTGGAAGAGAGACAAAGACCGTTAAAGACTAAATTCAACCATCAAAACGATCCGCTAATAAAAACTTCACATTCCAGCTGTTCACTATCCGGAACATGCCGTCAGTTAGCAGACTGATGGATTGACTTTCTTCCCTCCAGGCAGTGACTGGTTTCAATAGATTTCTGTGAAATGTAGCTCAGAGACTTGAAACAAGCTGCAGCCGGAACATCTGCTCCACACATTGAGGTGGTGTTCACACCTGACTCGTTTGGAGACGCTGATCTGAAACGAGGAGCGTTTCAAGATCAGGTCGTTTGTGAGCAAATGGCTCTCGGATGCAGGGTTAAACATTCGGCCAGAGATCACCAGGAAACCGTCGCTTTTCTACTCGAAACCCTGGAGGTGTTTGTTTGTGGTGAAAGTAAATGAACCATCAACAGGATTTTATGCCAGTAGATAATTCACTGTAGCACGATTCAGTGATGCAGCTCAGCGCAGGTATGTCCTCTGATTATTGGTCAAAAGCTCTGAAAACTGCTGTTAGATTATCTGAACGATCGAACAATGAGCCCTGAATCATTCGGCTTCTCGCCCTGTTTATCTGTTAATCATTTATAATTTGAGTCTAATAATATTAATAAAGTTCTTCATCAGTTATTCAACTTAATATACACATCAGAGACACGGAAGTCTCAGGAAATGTCCCCACATTACTCCTCTTGTTTCATTATATAATTATAAAGGAGCCGGACCAGAACTAAACGCATATATGGAGCAGAGGAACCGATCTTCATCTCCTTTAGAGACTCTATGACTGTACTTGCGACGGGAACCCTTTGATTGGATTTATGATATAAAATGAAGTGAACCCTGGTGTCGACCTGTGAGCTCAGTTATCTTACCCAGGATGACCTCTGGTGCTCGGTAGAACCTGGACTGGATGTAGGTGTAAACTCTCTGATGCTCATAACAGCTGGAACCAAAGTCTATGACCTGGAGAGAGATGGACAGGTGGATTAAAAAGCTGTCCGTGTTGCAGATTCAGACATGCACAGAAAACAGAGGCAGTGTGTTTCCACCTCACCTTGATGCCACTGCGGCCCTGCTGCTTCAGTAAGATGTTCTCGGGCTTGAGGTCGCAGTGGATGATGCGGTTCTTGTGCAGCGAGTCCAGACACTGCAGGATGGAGTGGGCGAACTTCCTGACCAGCGGGAGGCTGAAGCCCTGGAACTTGTTCTTCTTGATGAGCTCGTACAGGTTCATGCTGAGCAGCTCGAAGGTCATGCAGATGTGGTTTCTGAAGGTGAAGTTCTCCAGCATGTGGATGACGTTCATGCTCGAGTCCTTGTCCTGCTTCCTCAGGTGCTCCAGGATGCGGATCTCCTCCGCCGCCTGCCGGTGGAAGCGCTTCTCGTTGCGGACCATCTTCAGAGCCACGTGGGACTGAGACTTGTGGTCGAAGGCCTTCACCACCTCCAGGAGGAAACAGGACGCTCTGATTAATCTTACAACTATAAAGGTTTTTTTGCTTGAACAAATGCTTAATCAGGTCAACCTTCAAATCCACTTCAGCTTTGAAAACTCGACCGTGTGATATCATTTATATATCATGTAAACTTATATGAGTCAAATATTTGCAGTTTAATCAAGTATTCAAACAATGTGCAGCCATGATTTTTGCTTTTCTCCAACAATGATCAGCTCCAGTCAGTCTATCTGTTGTTGTCAGGACGGATTAAACTGCTGTGACACATGGTGGCTTTAAACCATTTAAATCAACAGACGTGACTGTTAATCTTGTATTTTTATAATCCTAACAGCATCAACAGCTTCATTATATTCGTGTTTTAATTTCACACTTTGACGCTGTGAATGTAGCATTAGCAGTATTCGTGCTGACAGTAGCAGCAGTTATTACCTGTCCGAAGCTGCCCTTGCCGATGACCTTGAGGACTTCGTAGCGGTACGAGATGTGGTCATGTGGAACGTGGATGTAGGATCCCTGATCGTCGTCGTAGCCACCGTTGTTGGCTCCGCCCATGACCCCCGACCTCTTCTTGGCGTTTGGACCAATGAAATACACTGAGGAGAAATGAGTGCATGATCGTTTATCATTCTCAACCACAGATTATTGTTACTGTCAGCATCAGTGAGAACGTGTCTTTGTCAGACCAGAATCACTTCTCACCCTCGGGGTAGTTGAACACCTCGTGGTGCTCGAACGACGACATTTTGGCCATGAACTGCTTCATGGCCTGCTCCGGGGTCAGCGAGGTGGGCTTTGGCTTGCCGTCTGTCGACTTGTTGGAGGCGGCGCTGCCCTGCCGGCAGTGGTGGGCGGGCTCTGTGGCCGAGGTCTGGCGGTCCGGCAGCGGCAGCCCCGGCCGGGTGGAGCTGAGCGGAGCCAGGCCATTGGGCTGGGAGGTGAGGACCGGGCGCTTGTTGGTGTTCTCCTCGTACAGCTGGGTGACGTGGACCTGCGACTGCGATGATAGCTGGACGGCGTCCGACATGGCGGCTTTAGAGCCTCCCTGAGGGTCACACAGAGAGAGATGTTGGATCAGACACTAAATGATTTCACTGATCACGTCTGTTGATCATTCTTTAAATTCAGTGTTCACTGACGACAGTTCGCTTAAGTAATTTAAGACCAAACTAAATCTGATCAACAGTTCTATTAGTTTATCCCGTCTTGTGACAGTCGGCTTCTCCTTCTTTGCTTTTTCCCATCGCCATCACATCAGACTGTTTACTGATGAGATGGACTGTTTGTGTTTGACCTCTTTAAATACTTCCTGGTATGTTGCCGTCCATTTCGCAAGAATCTGCCTGAACCTGTCGTCGGCAGGATTAGCCCAGATTTGCTTTGTTGTTTTGTGTAAATACGACTTTATGAAAAATGAGAGATTTTTTGTCATTTAGGGGGGAAACAAATGATGTGTTTTCATTACTTTAATTACTGTAAACATTCTGCAGTGACTATTTTAAATCTCAGCCTGATCCAGTAAAACTTGAGCTGAGAATACACATAAAAGAATCAGTACTGTGATTCATATTTAGATTTTGCACAGTCGCTATTCAAGCTGTGAATCCTCAACAAATGAGCTATAATTATCTCTACTGATGAGTTTTTCCTTTAAAGCTGCAGAACGTTTCCTCGTCTTCCTCTAATCATTTTGTCACAGTGAGGTTATTTCTGTGTGGCGATGCAGTCCAATGAAAATGTTATATTAAAACTGTTGTTGGCATACGTGTTCGGTCTGAAAATCAAAACCCAAAAACACAGAAAAATCATTTCAAGTTCCTGAACACAACACGGGAGGCTGAAAGATATCACGGTTAATTTAAGCCCCAAATTACTAATTTGTTCCCTGAAATGAAGAACTGACAGTCTCATTGTGACCAATGGACAAACAGAGACACAGCTGTCTCTCTCTCTCATTCTGTTTCTTTGTCTCTCGTTCAGTGAGTCACCTTCTGTTGCCGTGGAGACCAGCACACCTGGGTCCTTTCAGATACAGTAACTCTCTCACACACACACACACACACACACACACACACACACAGTCATTGTTATTTTGTGGTAAAGAGCAGGTCTTTGAACTGGGCTGCTGCTGCTGTGTGTGTGTGTGTGTGTGTGTGTGTGTGTGTGAGCTGCTGCATAAAAACAAGGAAGTGAGTCGGGAGAGGGAAAAAAATCGAAACAATAACACACGTCTGTTTAGTGTTGTCAGGAGAGACGATGACACATGAGAGCCGAGTGTTTTGATCTGTTGACTCCTCCCTCACCTGGCAACACCTTAAACACACACGCATGCAAGCGTGCGCGCACACACACACACACACACACACACACACACACACACACACACACATAAAATGACTCAGGCTGCACCTAACACAGATCATTAATCTAACAGATACTTTCTCAGCAGAACAATTTGTCTAGAAAAGGTCAAGAAATCAACACGTCCTTAAGTTGAATCACAATACTTTCAGGCTGTATCACAACACACAATATACATTTCAAAACTTTGAAATCTCTTCAAAAGCATCTTATAAATGCACAATGAGACTTCTGATCAATAATCATCACTAGAATCGATATAAGTGGGAAGAGACAAATAGAACAGTCCAGTAAAATGACATCATCGGACTGTATTGCTTTAAAAACAGATATTGGATATCATGACAGAGTGTCGTGTTTCTTTAAGACCACGTAAACTCTCATGTTACAATATCACATCGATGGAACACAATCCTGAACACTTCAGCTGTGGATCCTGCTGTTGAAACGACTGATAGTCCGCTAATATATTGGTTATCAGAGGTTATAAAACCTGCTCAGGCCAATAAAATATGAGCCACGCTCATTAAATATATAGCTGGGCTGAGCGATACAGAGCCCAGGAAGTTAATACCATACTTCATAAAAGCTTCCATTAGCATATGTTACAGGAAACGCTGCTAATGCTAATAGTCAAGGACATCACTCTGAGGGTAATAGTAAATTAATGCTGCATCAGCTCCTTCATACCATTAGTCCTGCGTGTGTGTGTCCGTCCTTCACACCAGCCTATAAACCAATCAGCTGTTTAAAGCATCCTGGAGCCGAGGGCTATTATTAGCCGGGTGGCTACAGCTGACTGTTCCAGAGGACTGCTGCTCAGGTTCATTGCTTCACAGAGCTAACAGGAAGCTAACAGGCTAACTGCAGCTCGCCATGTCAAAGTACAACCTTTTACAGCCGCCATGACTCTTTTACAGCACACGAGCATGTTTTATAGTGTCGTAGCTTTACAACTCGGGGGGAGACGGGACGGGAAATATATACACATGGAAGAAGTTGTGCCTGTAGACATGTGTTTTTCCTAACATAACTAGGTATTTGCATTCCATTTATAACTTTTTATAACCAACATTTGATGGAAAAATTAAAACAAACGGAAAGTAATGAGTGAAGTTCGTGACAATGGAAGTTCCAACTATAATAAGATGTTTCAGTCATATTTTGTCGTCATTTCGTGAACAGAATTATTTTGATGTTCCTCAAGAAAATTTGATTACGATGTTCCAGTCAACATTAATCATGACGTTCTATAAACAACACCGACCTGGTGATATCAGTCTCTGCCACAGCCGCAGGCTGGTGGCTCTATGTTTCGTACGCAAACGAAGCTGAAACAACTAAATGACAAACAACCAGTTCCTGAATTATCTGGATTTCTCTGGGCCTCGAGGCAGCCAATCATCAGCACTGATCTTGGCAGAAAAACGAATGAGACATTTTTCAATTCTTGACAGTAACAAGTTAGTTTGGTCAGCAGCAGGAAAGTAACAAAGTCTGATATCCAGCCTTATTGGAGACTGCAGCTCCATTGTTATTTAGAAAGATGGTGACTTGTTATGTTTTACGGAACAAAGTGAACAAGCTGTAAACATTTAATTTCATAATTTTGGGTGAATGTGAGGGCTTTCTGTTCCTACATTTAACCAGATCCTTAGTTCAGACGTGCAGATGAATCACACTGTGAAATGATTTTAAATCACTCTGCAGTGTGATTCATGCAGTTGAGTTGAGTTGCCAGAGGTTTGTTGCTTCTTGTCCCTTTGGAAAATATGAATGTTCTACTTTCCGCTCAGCGCTGCAGACATGTCGCAGTGAAGCAACAAACCTCAAACCTCATAAGGGTTCAACTTGTGTGCACAAAGTTTCACGCGAGCTTCAACTTTGATCTCAAAACACCTTTATTTTCAAGTACTGTCAATAAATGTCAAACCAGAATGAAGTCGGAGGAGTTTCTTGACTTTATCACAGTCAGTAAACAGACCGACTGATCGACTCGGTGTGCACTAACAGGAAGTTCTTTCGTTCCTTTAGGGATAAAGTTCACTACTTTACCCACGGCTGTAAAATAAGATGAACTGGGGGTTGTAAACACAGAGCAGAAAGAAAGACGCGAGTGTGTTCGTACCGTCAGTGGGTTGTGGTTGTTGTTGCGAAGCCGCGGCAGGGCGACAGGTGACGTCGTCTGAGAGCCACTGTGACCCGGGGAGTAGACTGGCTCGCCCACTTTGCCTGTAAACAAAAAGATACAAAGGTTAACTTTTTTATTTTCTTTCAGTTCAGATTAGAAGATTGATATGTTTCATTTCCAGGTGTCCAGTACAGTCACAGATAAATCTAGTGTTCAGCCAAGCTTAGCACAAAGACTGTAAACAGGGGAGAAACTGCTAGCCGAGCACCGTTCATCAAAAGTTGACAAATAGACATTTCAACAACTCGAAGTCTCGTGTCTTTTACATGTTGCGTCCTGCAGGTGTCTCCAGGAGACTCTGTGGTGTTAGCAGCAGTTAGCGACGTAGCGGTTTGTTGACCGCATCCCTACAGTCTTGTCCTCACCGCCAGGTTGCCAGGTTTGAGCTCTCTGATTAACCGGTGATGTTACACTAGAAGCTGACTACATGACAAAGTATCAACCTTTCAGAGTACAAGATGTGTCGATGCCTCCCTTCGACATACCAAATATCATATGACACGACCGCCACAGAATGAGCTGCTTACATAACGCACACATCAGGACCGCGCTCGCCAGTCTCCCCAAACATTCGAGAGAGAGAATTCCTCCGACCCGTGTGGAGGAGTGTCGACTTGAGGGATTTCACTGAGATCCAGCCAGGGTTAGATCAGATATGTTTAGACGGAACACAGACAGATGTATACATAAACAGACAAACACATACAGAGACTGACTGACGGGGACGTGGACTTTATTGCCGTTTCTATATAAAGAAACTTTTGTTAAAGAGCACTTTAGCCGAGCCGGAGCTCCGCCTCTTTCCTCTCACGCACCAGTCACAGCTAATCATTAACTCTGTCAGCTTCTGTTGTCTTTCTGCTGATGCATCAGTCAACACGTATTTCATTTACTCTATATGTCACTGAAGCACAGATCCCTGACCCGATGGTTCTGCCCAGGCTCGGATAAAAGTTTAGAAACGATGTGTTGGATCAGTTTATGAATGTATAATCTCAGTGAATGTATGTTTTTATCTGGTAAATTTCCCAGTTTGATCTCAAAGAATATCAGAGAAAATATAATTTCTTGGGAATCTACAATTTCGTTATTACCCACAAGCCCCAGCTGCTTTCTTTCTTTCGTTCTCTCCTAAACATTTATTTATTTATTGCTGCAACAGCGCTCAAGGTGCAAGTTTTTTCTTTTTTCTTTGGCACAAATTTATGAGTTTTTTCAGTTCCTTTATTTCTATATTTTTTTCTACAATGGTTCTTGTTTGCCATCATAGTAAATGCAGTGGGATAAAAAACATTAGAAACACCTCTCAGTAGAAGGCCGTCCAGTTTAATAACACTGTTGATTCAAACAGAATATAATCATTGATTGGTTGAACGTGTGTGAGAGCTGTTGTATCAGACTGCATTAGATGTAGCAGGTGTACCTAATGAGGTGGACACTGAGTGGACAGATTAATTGAGGGTAGGAAGCGGGTGTGACGTGCGCTGCAGGCTGGAGCGGACTGACCCGGGCCACAGTGATCCGGTCTGGTCTGGTCTGGAGGCTGTGGCTCCTGCAGGTTGACTCAGTCTAAGGAGGATGAAGGGTTTAATATAGCCTGATAATCCCTGATACGCTGCCCACATCTCTCTGTCTCTCCTCGTCTGTCTCTACAGCTTCACCTACTTTAACATTAAAACAAACACAACACAGCGGGGTCAGAGGTCACAGCAGACCACTATCTTAATATGACAAGTGATAATAAGTTCTGTACTTTGACCGGCTTCCCTTCAGTCAGATGTTTCGTCCATTTTACAACCACACAAAGTGACCCAGACATCTGGCTCGTCCAGCTGTTACACTCTGCTCAAACACGATCTAACTGGGACGGCTTCTTCTCCACACACAGATGTTGGGAAGACACACAAACACTGAGCGGGGTGAACTCCAAACTCAGCTCATGGCTGTTCCTCTCAGCTGATTAGTCTGTCAATTATTCTCTCGACTAATCAATTGGCTGTCAGAAAATCTTGAAAAATGTCGATTGGGGTGACGTCATCAATCGTCTTGTTTTGTCCACAAACCAGAGACATTCAGTTTACTGTCACTGACAAGAGAAACCAGAAAATATTCACATCGAATCAGCTGAATTTTTAAATTACAACATTTCAGGCACACATTAGCTCTAAGAACAAATGTTTATGGACGTAAACTCAAGCGTCATTTAGAGATATTAAACTTAGATATTAACTTAATCTAGTGATCCTACTAAGGGTTATTAAAGACAGGGTTACTTTATGAAATAAATTCATCTGCTGATTGTTTTCTTCATCCCGTTATTAGTCGATAAAATATCAGAAGGTTTTGCGTCACAGAGCTTAAACGTCAAACTGTCATCGGTCCAAACAGCGAATATGTTTCTGCAGCATTAATTGACAACTATTTTGATATCTGACAAATTTTTCAAGAGAAAACATCCAGCTTCTTAAATGTGATTTTCTGTTTGTCCTTGTCGGTTCGGACAGCATGTGAAGAGTGTTTGGGTTATTGACTGTTGGTCGGACAGAAGAAGAAATTTAAAGACATCAGTTGAGACTCACGGATTGCAATTGTCTCCGGTCCCTGGTTGGTATCTTGTTCACAATTATTTGACATTTTACAGACGATAAGTCAGTTCATTAAGAAATAATCAGCGATAATAAAAATGAATATTTAGTTTCAGCCTAACTCAAGATAATGAACAATACTGTGTGGAACAGCTGGAAGCATCTGTAACAGAGTTTTAAACCGCTTTATTATAAAAGGAATAAACAAATCTGGGGCTTTAGATAACACTGCTGTATTTTTAGACTACATCACAGTACATGATGATGTTTAAAATCTCTTTGAAACACTAAAAATCAAAATCCAACATCACAACATGCAGCCTTTAAAACCAGGAAACGATAACACATATCACCATATAATGATCTCCAGTATCTCCCGTGATATGTAGCCTCATATCACTGTAATGATGTACATCAATTAAGTGTTCAGCTGCAGACCCTCGCAGGCCACCGTCCGTCCAGCTCCCAGCAGCTTCCTGTGTTCGTGCCGGTCGGAGCAGACAGATGGTCTCTGCTGCTGCTCTCTGCCTCTAATCTAAACGCTCTCTGTAATCCTGCTAATGAGGACGACTCGGATCACATCCGACCACTGCAGAACCACGCTGCACCCCGCCGACAGGCTCTGAACCTGCTATACGACAAAGATCGCCGAAACACAGCGAACAACAGCCTCCAGACTGCAACCGGAGCTGGACCGAAAGAGCCGACGCAGCACAAACACGCTGCAGTAAAACAAAAAGCCTCTAATGCATCGTGATGCTGCTAATGACTGGGGCCACGCCAATCACTCAATATGTTCTGATCTGTTATCAATACACAAGCACTTCAATCAGACCATCACAGAAGAGATTCACTGATTCACTGATCAGACAAGAGGCTGATGGAAAGAAAACTACATTTTTGGTAACTGACTTTCAGCAATTAATCAAGCAAACACCAAATACTTTCTGGTTCCGTCTTCTCAGAGGCAAATATTTACAGTTTTACCTCTGAATATCTTTTAGTTTTGGGCTAATAAACATGTCACCTTGGGGTTCAGCACATGCGGCAGACATTTTATAGGCTAAATTATTGATCACTACCAGGAAACATGCCTGTAGCTTCACTCCAGCTGCTTACAAGCTGCACATGTGCAGTTTTATGTCTCTGTAAATAAATATGTCTGCATTGTTTTACTATATTCAGACACAAGATGTTAGATGATAGGTTCAATGATAAGTAAGGATCAACAGTCAGATTGAAAGCTGCAGTGACAACTTGTGACAATGCCAATTTTTTGATAATTCATATATTATTTCAGTCTCTCTGGATTGTTTTTTCAGGTTTTGGATTGTCAGATGTCACTTTGTGCTCTGACAGATAATGATGAGCATTTTCTTGGACTAAATCATTGGCAGTTTGTTGTCATTTTACTGTATGTGCTGTCATTTTGCACATTTAAAAGTGACCCAGAGACATTAGCGAGTCTGATATTGGATTAGACTTGACTGAATTAAAGGAAAGTGTTGGTTCTTGTCCTCTCAGCCCCTCGTGAGCTCTACAGCTCTGACTAACAGGTTTTTCATGGTCCATAAATCTGTTGGTTATTTCCTGATTCAGTTGTTGGTCTATAAAATGTCAGAAAATGGTGAAATGCTGTTTTCTAAAGCCCAAAATGATGTCCTCAGATGTCTTGTTTTGTCCACAAACCAAAAGATATTCAGTTTTCTGTCACAGAAGCAGAAAATCTTCACATTTAACGAGCTGGAATCTCAAAACCATGAATCAATGATCAAAATAGTTGCTGTGGATTTAATAGTTGACAACTAACTAATCACTGAAGTTCTAATCAGCTCTGCAGCACACGACGACACTGTTCTCTGCTCGTACAGTACAAACTGATAATGCAGCAGAGGTCTATACTGGGGAGCACATGCAGTGTTCCTCCTCCGCTGCGAGCCTGACAGATGCACGCTAACAGAGTGGAAAAGCAGCGTGCTAAAAGTGAACTTGACACCGAGCTGGAGATGCCGGAGAGCCGGCGAGCACGCTCGGCATGCTGCTCGACAGGACGAGTGGGAAAATGTGCAGCAACGTGACCGCACAGATGCAGCGCCGTGACACTCCGACAGAAACCAACAGAGGTGCAGAGTAAAAAAAAAACAACCTGACCTGCAAAGCACAGAAAGTGACCTGGATATTAAAGGAGAGGAGATTCCAACCGCAAAGTAACTCAAAGTCAACCTGCTGATATTTTTATTTCTGTCCCTCGTAGCAATGGAGTTTCTAGGAACAACATTATTCAGTACGAATCCTCAGTACTCTACAAAGTAAGTTTGTGAAACAGCCTTTTCTCTCGTCGGTAACGAGACCCAAACAGTGCGGTGATACCAAATATCCCCACTAGATGTCACATGAGACTCAGCCACTCTCACAAGGAACATAACAGTAGCCAATGAATGAGAATGTAGCAGCATCACAGTCCATCAGGTCAACTGTTACACTTACTATTTTAATTTCTCACAACAACGACACACCTTGTCACACCTTGTCGAAATTAAATAGGACGTCAGCTGAGTGAAACTGGGGAAAGGATGACAGGTCAGGAAGTCAAGTATGTGAATCACGCAAAACATTATCCTCATAATTTTCCCAACAAAAGCCTCTCTATGGAATAAACTGGTTTCTGTCTATTTGAAACAGATACAGGAAATGCTGAGTTTGTATTGGCAGCGCATAAACAAGGCATTGAACTACAGGCTATAAAAACAGTGGCCGTCTCTGTGTGACACTGTGTGCACGACTCCTAACTTGTGGACAACATAACAAGACATAAACTAAGCACAACCTGTGGACCCGAGCTAATCAGTTATTCCAGGGCTCCTTGCTAACTAGCCACATGCGGCTAGTTCTCACAACCAGATAGTCAGGTAGTAACCTGATTAGTTAAAACAAGATCAAACTAGCTAAATCTTGCACATCAGACCCGACAAGCAAAACCAGAAACCTCAGGTGGTTTTTGTGTTTCGTCAGTGAGTGTGAGTCTTGGTAGTTGCTAGTTTGCAGCGAAAGCGTAATAATGGCTGTGTTGTGCAGTATGTGCCCAGCATTGATGTTAGCTAGCCAAGGCAACGTTAACGTAAGCTAGTGCGAGCAACTATAAGGGTGCCATCTGTTCATACTCAACAATAGGGGGCAGCATATCTCCAGAGTTATCGCTAACTGCTGCTAACTGTAGCTGCTGTTAGCTCAGTTAGCAGTGTAGCTATGACCGGGGGGAGTATTGTTGTTGTTGTTGTTGTTTACATCGCTATGACAGGAGCTTCAGACTGTGAAGTTAGCATCGCTCTGGTTCCCCTTCACAAAAAGCCTATAAGATTTTTGACTTGTTTTTGGATTATTGCTGAAAATAATCCGTCTCAAACAAAAGTTTATGATAATTAGGTTGTGTCCATCAAGATAATCTCCACTTTGTGATTTCTGAAGCGTGAATTAAATCTCTAGCAGTAAAACGCTAATGTTAGGCTATGAACAGACGACATCACGGTCACATGACTCTAACTCTGTTTTTAGCAAACTGTGGAACATTTACTCATGGATTTTATGGCAGAACAAAACATGAAAATATATTACAGACCTTATTTCAAGGAGATGAAAGTACTGGATGTGTTACAAACTAACACTGCAGAATGCTAACTTAAATCTCACTACAACAATCTATTGCTAAATGACAACCGTCTCCAACCAACAAAAACATTCTATATTTACATTTAAAACATTAGAAATATATCACATAGCAACACGATGCTAGAAAGCACAAACAGAGTAAATGTCTTCTAATGGCATAAATAGAAACATTAGCAGTTTGAGCTAACACAGAGCTCCAGCAGGAATATCAGCTACCTATATCAGCTTTAAAGGTCCTGAGGAGCCTCAGCTTGTGTTTATCAAGCTCATATATGGTACAAAGCTTTTCTTGTGTCATATTTTTGAGCTGAGAGCCTCAAATTATCCATTACAGGAACGTTTGAAGACCAAAGAGAGGCCAACTGACCTCTGACTGAACTGAACACAAGCTTTATTTCTGTCTGCTGAGCTGGAGGCCAGAAATTACCCAGCAACCAGCAACACACACACACACACACACACACACACACACACACACTAAACAGCAAACAGCAATCCTGACATGACACACAACCCCAAGAAACGCAGATCACGTCCAACAGTCAGCACTGATCTGGTGCTGATCTGCAGGCTTTCACACAGCAGGAACCTGTTTGTGCTGCTGCTGTCACCTCTCATCTGTTGGTTAGCTAACGCTAGCTAAAAATAAACCTCACAGACAGGGGGGAAGACGTCTGGAGCAGCCCCCAGTATGGTTGCGTTTACTCGGCTTGTTTTGTCCCTTCAGACCGCAGCTTGTCTTCGGTCTGTCCGTTATAAGATTACGGATAATTCAATGAGCAGAGACAGACAGACGAGCAGTTTCTATTCCTGGCTGTTAGCTAGCACAGCTCCCAGCCCTTCCCTGCACTTGTTTTCTCCCGTTTCTAACTCATTACGGTTTAATTAACACGGGTTTAAACAGAGCGAAATCACAAGCGGGGGATCAGCGGTGTGTCCCCGCAGCACTGGCCAGGCTCAGGCGCCATGCGACCGGCTACAAGAGGCTGTGCTCACCCGTCGGGAGGACCGAGGTTCCGGGCTTCTTGGTTAACATGGCGGCCGCTCCTCTCCTCTGGACACAGACGGACGGGACGCCTCCTCTTCCATCTGCAGCTCCTCCTCTTCCTTCTCCCTACTCCTCCTCTTCTAATCCGTCTGTTCACTAACTCCTTCAGACGACAGGAGGACTAAAATAACTCCTGCTCGGCCTTAAATTTGCTGTTTTTAACCCGCAGAACCTCCTTTTCGTCCTGCGCACGCACGCTAGCCGTTAGTATGGAAGCCGAGAGAGGCCATAAAGAGAACATGTGATGAAACACAACATCCTCTGCTGGATTATTATTATGAGATAAAAACAAAACAAACACACAGAAATGATGAGAAAAAGGAATTATTATCAGATAACATCCCATTTAATGAGACTGGAAAGTGATAATTATAATCACACAAGGTGAAAATGATGGTACACATTGTGACTTTTGTTCTCATAATTTAGATTCTTTATCTAAAAAATGTTATTTTTAATTTAATAATACCGACTTTTTGTCCCATAATTATGCGTTGCTCTCGTAAATTCTATTCCTCATCTGATATTGATGACGTTTTATCAAACTATTGACTTTTATTCATCATTTTGACTTTTCATCCCAAAATTATGAATTTTTACCCTGACATAAAGTTATCACTTTAATCCTAGAAATTCTACTTTTCATCCGATATTAATGACTTTTTATCTCATAATTTCTAGCTCATAACTATAACTTTTTATCTCATAATTGTACTTTTTCTTTCGTAATTTCTCATTTTTATCTGATACCGATGACTTCACGAGTCATAATTATGACTTTTGCTTTTTTTTTTTTGCCTCCTATCTCTTTCTTTTTCTGTGGTTTTGCCTGTATTATGGCATTTTCTGTCAGTCAGCCTTCTTGTTGTAACTCATCACT
This sequence comes from Sparidentex hasta, assembly GCA_030272975.1. Lineage (NCBI taxonomy): Eukaryota > Metazoa > Chordata > Actinopteri > Spariformes > Sparidae > Sparidentex > Sparidentex hasta. The sequence goes on from JARJLU010019729.1 coordinate 52,270, forward strand.
TACAAATGTATTGTTTATCTCTTAATTCATAAACTTTATTAATAAACTTTCATTATTTTTAAAAAATCATTTTATAACTGTCAGAAAAAAGCTTCTATAGATTTATCTTTTAAAGGAACATTTAACTTGTATATATTTATTTTACTTATCACACAGTTCAAATATAACAGTATCAAATGTAATTTGAGTAACCCTGCAATATATGGATATATATGTTGTTTGTTTTACTTTACAATGTTTCCACTATATCACTATATGACACATATATATATATACTTACATATGTGTTATGTTCATAGCACAGTACACCACTGCAGCAGATATGAAATGCTCATGTTTCAGCAGGAAGTTGTTTTCATTTGATATATTGTTTTGTGTCATTGTGAATGTTTCCTGATCTGTTTCTGACCCCTGCAGTCTGTTTCATGTTCTGCTCTGAAAGGAAAAGTTTCTTCTTGTTAGCAAACAGCTGCTGAAACATTTGACTGTACAGCTGCCACATGCTCCACTCTGTTCAGAGTAACATTACAACAATGAACCTGCAGGAAAAACCACATCAACCAAACTGATGCCTCACACCATGGAGCCAGACTAAGTGCTGCTAAATCTAATGATACTCACCACCTTCGTCCCAGAGAACAGTGAATGATGCTCAAGCTGCAGCAGAGCCGGGCAGTGTTCTGCACCTCCAGCTCGTCCAGCAGCTTCCACAGGAGGACATCGTCTCTCACAGAGAGTGGTTGTTTGTGTGGCTGCCTGGAGACCAACAAGTTGTTTACATCAGAGTCAGCTATAGTCCTCCTCCTGGGCAGTGTTTAGATGACAGTAAAGTTTGCTCAGTCTTTGTGTGTGTGTGTGTGTGTGTGTGTGTGTGTGTGTGTGTGTGAGTCTTACGTAAGTCTCTCTGTAATTTAACTAAAAGCTATGAAACCCGAAACTACACACACACACACACACACACACACACCCATCCACACCCACACCCACACACTAGCTGAAGTAACTAAATAAGCACAGATTACCACACGTCTTTCTTTTCCAGGTAAAACTTAAACACGAAGGATTACTGAGAAATGATTAGTTTTTTTTTTATCAGATTGCAGATGAAATAAATTGATTATAAAAATGCACTACACTGACTCTAATGCAGCAACCAGCAAATTAACTAGTAAGTAGACTTATTAAATACATGGAGAGCAGAAAAAAAGTACAATAAAAGAGTAAATGTTAAGTAGCAGAAAATACAAAAAAAGTAAAGAAGCTTGAATTGTCCAAACTCCATAAAACATCTGTTTAGACACAGCAGTATAAATAAAAGGGGGACAAAAACATCAAGATTGATGAAAAACAGTTTAATAACAACTTTATGTAAACATAATATTATTATTACAAAATAAAATTTAAAATAATACAATAAATCATTTTATTGTGAAAGATAACTTTGACCGGAAGTTATTTCCCCACCGCGACAGGCGGTTATTTGCAACAAACTCCGTAATGGCGGCCGGACGAGGGGAGTTTTATCGGAGTTTGTTGGAGGGCCTGGAGAGGAAACCCGCCCAGACTAGTCATGGGAGGGGAACAGCGGTTCCAGGTCGAGGACAGTCTGGTCCGGGTCGAGGAGAGTCGGGTCCGGGTCGAGGACAGTCGGGTCCGGGTAAACGACAGACGGGCCGCAGGCAGAAGAAGAAGAAGCAGCTAAAGGCTTCACCGAGCTCCGTTAGCGGGAAAGATGGCAGGTGACGGGGCGGAGAGCAGCGCGATCACACTAACGTTAGCTAGGCTACACGCTAACGTTAGCTACATGTCAGCCACGCCAAAGCATCAGCTGCATTTATTGTCGGGATTTTAGTGTTACTTAGAAGTTTTTAAAAAAAAATATGTTTTATTTGTATCCAGAACAGAGAGAGAGGAAGAGGATTTTCCCAAAAGTTTTCGTTGCAAGGAAAACTTAATGGAAAGGTAAGTTAGCTAACATTAACCACAAACATTTCACAGAATGACCTTTTCCTTAATTTATGGTCACTGTGTGTTTCGTGTTTAGACTGAAAAATATTGCTATGAATGACTTTTGGTAGTTTTGTCTCTCTGGATCCAGTGGGTCAGATTTACCTGGTGTTGGCTGTCAGTGATCAGCAGTTAGCTCTGTTAGCAGCGACCATTAGCTGTGTTGTCAATTGTGATGTAAAGTTGAATCATCCATAATAATCATGACGTTTCTGTCAAAACAATCACAGTATCACTTGTTGACCATACTGTGTAGCCCTAATGCAATACACCAATATTGATTTCTAATGAGTAATTAATTGATAGCAATGAGGACACACTTCTCTTTATTGGATTTGTTTGGTTTCTCTAGTTTTTATGATTTACAAAAACATTTAAATCAGCATTTTATCGTCCATTGCTTCCAGGTAATTTCACCAATTGGCTTATAATGTATGCCAGATTGCTTCTCATACTGGTCGAATGACATACACCTGTTTTCAAAATTGTATTTTAATGGTTCGTCTATTTTTTTTATATGATTAAATTATTAAATTATTAAGGAAATAACCAAAGCAATGAACAGATGGGACACAGTTACTTAATATTAAGGAGCTTGTTTTTCTTCAGGCTGCCGTGTGAGATCCTGATTAAGATCCTGTCGTACCTGGACGCGTCCTCGCTGTTCTGTATCAGCCACGTCAGCAAGCTCTTCCACTCGCTCGCCAACGATGAGTAAGTTTGACAGAGTCAACACAGTCCTATGTAGAAAGAGTATTTAAACCAAGATTTTATGAGACAGTTCAGCTAATTCTGTGTATTTTTCTATACCTTTTTAATGAGCTGATCAGAACAGGATTACGTACAGAATATTTTTGTAATGTTGCTTTAAAGTCTAAAAAATGGACAATAGGACTTGCACAGTCAGTCTGCACCTTCTTTCACTGTAGTGTCATGTGGCAGAAGATTTACATGTCAGAGTTTGGGACTCGAACATGGAGGCCAAAGTCGGTGGATGATGCAGCGCTGAAGGATGACCCGGAGGACGTGGGGGACCGGTCTGCCGGCAACTGGAAGAAGCTGTACTTTAGGGCCGCAGCTGGATATGAAATGAACAAGTGGAGGAGAGAGCTGAGAGAAAACAGTCCCTACACCGGGCTGCCCAGACAGACGGAGTGGGTCCTCAGGTACGAGAGGCAGTCCAGTTCTGATTTCAGCAGTGATGCTTCCCCTGTGTGATAACGCAACAGTGACTTTGTAGCATGAAATTCACTGAAGGTTCATGGAAACTTTTGCCAAATTGTTTGAGTTATCACCTGCATGATTAATCAGATTCTCACTCCTCTTCCCTTACTAAAGCCCCTTTTCACTTCCTTGTAGTAGTTATCATGATAAAGTGTCAGGTTAACACACCACATATTTTAAAAAGCTGAAACCACTGACAAACCTGAATATCAGTCCCATCCGGATATTTTGGCACTGTGTTTTTTGTTTTTGTTTTTCACCCAGGAACATGAACGTGTGCTGGGAGCTGACGGTGACTGATTGTTTGGGACGGGAGATCACACTGGAGCAGAGTCGAGCGTATTTCTTCGAGTCCTCCGTGATTGTCCGCTGGAGTGAAGGCAGCTTCCCCAGATATCACCACATCCACAACATCCAGCTGCATGGAGTCCGGAAGGAGCGGCTGAAGAGCCCCGACGCCAGGAAGTAAGACACTTCTCCTATACAACGCCTCGTCCCTTCCAACAGCGCACCTTCACCACTCCTTCCTCATCCTCTCCATCAGGCCTGCCTGGCGTTCTTTGATTTCAAAGCTGGAGTTGAAGTCTCAGCGTGTTTGGCATCTCGGCAAAGACAGGCTGGTCAGACTGCTGCATCTGGTGCCCGGCTTCATCATCGGCATCTGGAGGGTAAAACAACTATTCTAGTTTTCTTTTGGACACATTATGTATAAACTCAGCCTGATGTTTGCGGAATCTCTGGAGCTTTCTGGATCCTTTCTAGAATTTGAGTAATTGACTTTGAAATGATTGCAGGGTCAGCAGAGTATTGCTTTCATCATGGCCAGCCTGCACTTTCACAAGTTGGTAGAGAAGAGTCTGCTGGGATATCCAGCCTGGTAAGTTCACCACTTAAATCAGACTGACAAACAAACATCCAGTTTTCCTTCAGAACCAAAGTGCTGCTCAGTTGTCATAAGAGTGGTAAGTCGAGCGCTCCCTCTGCTGGTATCGTCACGTCACTGCAGCTGTATTAACCCAGCTGAGAACGTGTGAGGGTGCAACTTAAAAATATTGACAAGGATTTATTTTCAAATCAAACTGTGTGTTCAATCCTTGTAAAATTTTCTCTGCAGTATTCATCATCAGTCTGTTCAGGTTTTCCTCTGGTCGTCACCCTGTTTGTCCCTTCCTGCAGCCCGTACTATGAGCCTGAGGACCTCCCACCTGTGGATAACTCGGACCCTGAGTTTGGTCTGCACGGCTACAGTCTGCACTTCGTCCTGCACAACACCGGCACTGAGATCATGTTGGGACACTTCCGCGAGCTCTCCTTTTGCACGGGTAACCTGATTACACAATGCAATCTGGTCAACAGAATTTCCATTTTTATTGAAGTTAAACTGGCGTAAATACCTGAAGCTCGATGTTTCGCTCTGATCAGATCAGATCAGCCGTGGACTGTTGGAGCTGAAGGTCATCAACAGGAACGACTTGTCTCAGCACAGGTCGCTGTCTGGAAACATCAAGCTGCCCTGGAAAAGCGAGTTTCTGGAGGGCTCAGTGGAGGTACATCCACCCAAAACCACAAAGACATTTCAGACATCAAAAACACACATGCAGCCAGTCGCATCAGTATGTTGAAGTGTGCTAAATCACTGCCCTTCACCTAAAGCTGGAAGTACGGTGAGGGAGCTTAGCTTGGCTTTGTCCAAAAGGTGACAACATCCACCTGTCAGCAGCTTTACAGCTCACTAATCAACATGTTATATATGTTTTGCTCCATCTTCTCTCAGATGTACACATGAATTATGTAATATGTAAAAAAACACAAAAGGGTGGCACATCTCAAATTTCGAAGTCAATGCACTGCTCATTTGTAATCACCTAAACGTCTAACATCTAAAATCTGTTTTCTCTTAAACTATCCAGTGATTTAAACATAGGATCTCGAAGTATCAATACATACTGTACTGTATAATTGCTTGTAGTGTTAGCAAGTTGTGGTCGAAGACGTCTGTTATGATTGCGTTTTGACCCGGCCGTGTGTGGAAGAAACGGGTCACGTCCATTTTTTTTCTTTTAAAGCTCTGACGGTTCTTTTTTGCGCTGCGTAGAACTGCTGCATCATAACGTTGACTCTGCTGGACGAGTTCCAGAAACCCTTCTGGTGCGTCAGCTCGCCCATTTACGTCACAATTGCGAAGAATTCGCCGTCCGTCGACTACAGTGGCGAGCTCTTTGTGATGGAGTACCAGAGCGCAGAGGGTGAGGTGAAGATGAAGCTGGTGTGGTTGGAGGAGCAGAAGCAGTTCTTCCTCATCAGCCTCACCGTCTATGTTTCGGTTTTCAAAGTCAACAAACACTTCGGCCGACAGTACTGAAGCCTGTGTCACTTCAGATACAGTGACTCTGAGTGATTCCAGTGTTTAATGAGTTGTTTATAAAATGTCCTACTTTGTCGTATTTGCACGCATTTGTTATACAGAAGCTAAACAATGTATTGAATCAGTGTGTTAGTTTTAGGAGTTTGGACAGTTTCCAGTGGTAAAATTCAAGAGAGAAAAGCTTCTAACATTCTTTGTTGTTTGTATTTTATAATACAGGCTGTTAATGTTTTGGTTCTTTTACACGTTTACAAAGTGCAAAGTGTAAATGACACCGATGAGACTAAATCTAGATCCTGAAAAAAAAGAGTAAACCACTGAATATTAAGTTCATTTACAATTTCAGTGCTTATTGAGTTTATATTCATTTCAGTGAGTTGTTTTAGTCTCAATCATGGCTGAATTTCATGTGTCTAATAAACAGCTCTTAAAAAAAATCTGTAGAATTTGAACATTGCTTTTTATTAACAGTTGTTAAAAACATACATTGTTCACCATCAGAGATTTTGCTGTTATTTTTCTGTTTTGACTTCATGTTTATCCGTTTGTTGGTTGAGTTAACAGAGTTAGATTTATATAAAAACTACTGAGCAAATTTCCACAAAACTTGAATGGAGGATGGATCTTGGCCCAGAACAGACCCCAGAGGGTATGAAGCCAGGATCTTTTGGCATTGTGACATGAGTTGTTCATCAGTTTGTTCTCATTAGCAACGCATAGATCTCGATCTTGACTGATGCAAATACAAATTTGGATCCAGTGAATTTATTTGTTTTATCTGAATACCTTTTACAATTTATATTTTAAATGACAGATGATTTCTGATTGGAAAACAAATGACCGGTCTGATCAGTGTGATTGACAGGAACGATAATCACGGGGCAGAGTTTGTACCACCATCATGAGTTCAGGACTGAGGAAGTAGTCGAGTCAGGGATCAACCTTCTGAGGATGCAGCTTCATATACTGACATATTGCACTGGACTCATCTGTGCTCCTCAACTATAAAGTCTTGTAATCGTTGTCAGGTTAACTGTCTCTTCCTTCAGATTGATTTTTTTGTCCTCTCCAACAGAAACACCTGAAAAATTTCTCAGGGTCGTCCAGTAGTTTGTTTATGTCACCAAGATGTGCTTGCATTCCATCACCGCAGTAGATGACATTAGGATGTGATGTATCTGGATCCAGAGTCACAAACCCTGCGAACAACTGGACCGTCTTCAGCTCAGCCTTCTTTCTTTCATAGTCTTGTAGCCTGAGGTCTAAAACAGAGACAGACACGCCGTTATTATTTATCAACATACAGTGATTTGCATTCTTATCAAGAGTGGGATAAGGAAATTGGTATTATGCTTGTATCTGTCTTACAAATATGAAGCTACAGCTGGCGAGCTTAGCTTAGTATTAACATTTTAACAGTAGAAAAGCTAAGCTTGGCTCAGTCAAAAGGAAATGAAATTGGCCTACCAGCAGCTCTTACAGCTCACTGATTCACAGGTCATATCCCTTTTAATTCGTTCTTAAAATAAACAGTAGCTTGTGACTATATCGTGATCGGTTGCAGTGAGTTCTTGGGCCTCGTTCGGACCACTAGTCCAGTTAAATTTTATGGGCAAATCCACTTTTGTATTTGATCTTTAAAAAATATGGAAAACACAAAAACAACATGAGCTGTGATTTTTGCAAGTCAGATCAAAGTCACATTAAGGGGTGGTTTGAAATGTGATTACAATCAGATTTCAAGAGATGTGTCTTTGTCCAGCTGCTTGGAATTTTTAAAACTCTTTTGTGTCACATGCAAAACGATACACCGTCGCATATGGTCACGGTCACAAGCACAGAATCAGCTTTTCAGCTTCCCCTTGACCGCAGCAGTCCGGCTCAGTGCCTGCAGTACTCGAGCTTAACTTCCATTTTCCCGTCACTTGTGAGACCCTGAGATACCCTGAGAAACTCCTTTGCTTGCGGCAGGAGTTCATCCTCCAGACAGACGGGGCAGTCCACTGTTTCCTGGCAGGGAACGATGGCCTCAGACTTCCAAACTGGGTGGATTCAACTCAGAAATATTAACCTGCGCTTTATGATCTTTTAGACATTTAACTTGACACTTAGTTGCTGACATTTTTCTACCTTCTTGTGCTTCTTTTAGTTAGTTTTTTTTTCTGTTGTGAAGCCAGCTCACCAAGATTAAAGATGTTTTTAAATTATATTTTTATTGATAGAATCTTGTTACATACAGTGCATTGTACAATTCAGATTACTTAGATATTAATTTTACCAACCCCCAATTTACCTTTTGGGTCCAGACAGGAGCTTTGCAAACTCTGCACCAGGTCGTTCCTGCTGATCTCCTCTAAGACCTTCATGGATTCTGTTATTGCTCCCGTGCTGCCGTACTTCTGTGCCATCAGATCCACTGTGTCCTGCCGATCTGCCTTCTCCAGCTGAGCCGTTGAGATGCTGGATATCTCGTCCTGCTTTAGGAACCACTTGAATTTCTTGAACTCATCGTCTCTTAATTGTTGCAGTGTTTTCCATAGATTTACCAACGGCTTTGTCATTTTGGCTCCCTGCCTCAGGCTCCCTGTGAGGTAATAGAGATTTGGTTTATTTGTGGTTATGTGACCTCTGTCAGATTACACACTACTGAATTAATTTATGCCAAGCCAGTTCTTACTTTTTCCTACTGTGAAAATTGTATCTTGAAATGGAGAGTACTCTACAGTCTTTACTTATAACATCATGTTGGCCTGATTATCCTTAAATTTTATGTCATCAGAAAATCAGTAATTACAAGAAAGATGAAGAAACTTCAAAGAACCTTCTACAGAATAAGAAAGGATACAAAGTACACACTTCAAAGACCAGCTATTGAAATTTCTACGGCATCTCATTGAGCAGAAAAATATAGATTAGAAATGCACAAACTCACCAAGCTGAATTCAGTACCAGGTTCTTCAAATGTAGAAAGATGAACAATCCAGTATAAATTTAACACAAAAATGGACTTTTAAGTCTCCAGATTACGTTTGTTATCTTCATTCAAGGAAAGTCGGATGTCTTCTTTCTTTGTGTTAAATTTCCAGCCTCACTGGCCCGTGAAAAACATAAAGTCTTTCAGGAGCCTCCACTTCTCATCAGTGTTTCATTTTTTACAGCCCCTCCCTCGTCCTCTCTTGTCATTAAGCTCTGCTTCCTCATTGAGGTGGAAGACAAATAAGTAGGAAACAAAAACATTTACACTGTAATTGGACTGCTTAAGTGAGATATACTGTACCTTCTTCAACTAGGTGTTATAGGCAAGAGGCAACATGTCAGAGTCAATCTAATGTCTGACTTTATGACGTCCAAGAATTAGATTTAGAGTTTCAAATGCAGTGAACTCCGAAAGCTTCAGTTCAGGGAAAAGGTTTGACTTCCCTCTTGCGGGGTTAACCAGAGGTTCACGTGAACTTGTGAATGGCTGTTAAATGCCTGACTAACAGCTTATGATCACATCAAATGATTTAATCTCAGTTTCACCGTCATGCCGTCCCGTCTTCCTTTGTATATCACGTTAAATTTGGAAGTTTGCTCCCTTGTCTGAGAGGTAAGAGTGAAACATCCACAGATGACAGCTGGACTCATCTTACATGATTCATTTGCTGAAACGTGTTGCTTGATGAAGCGATTGATCAGACACCACACTAAACTAACCAGGCCCATACAGGAGCTGTGTTCTGACGGAGAAACAACTCAGTGGATCAAATCAGGTCAAACTTTGAGGCACTTTTTATGGTACTGGTACTTAATTGTTGGTACAGTGAATGACAGTATGACAGTCGGGCATTTTAGGCAAAAAGAGAACTACATCATTACCAGAAAATAAAATAGAAGTTTGGTAATGATGGCACACTGATATTCTGTAGGACATGTAGACGAATAAACAGCTGGTATATACGTACTGCTATATGTACGAGAAATCTTTATTGACGGGACCTGTTGTTTGACGGGATTATCCAGTGAAGAACAAGAAACTGATGAGGCTGAAACACAAAAATACAGCAGTACTAACAAATCAATCATAGTTAATATTGGTGATAATTATTACCAATAACAGTACTTATAATTGGGTTATTTCATGCCAGTTCAGCCACGGCCTCCCAGTTCTCATCATCGATTAAATGTATGAGACCTTGCAAAAATAAAACCTTTAAAATGAACCTTTATTATTTAGTATTTAGAGTAGAGCTATAGGATGTTGCAAGGTCCCATAAATTTACTGATTCTAATGATTTTAAAATGAACTATTATAATAAAATAATGTTTTGTTTTTTTTTCTCCCAAGAAAATCCATGACATGTACTTGGAAAAGTTCTGGACTTTAGCGTGAGTTGGCATGAAATGACGCACTGTACTTAAATGTCAGAGTCGCAACAGACCGAGTAATCGTTTAAAAGATCAATACGATATAATAATAAACAAGAAATACTTGAACAAAAGTGTTTTTAACATCTGTTAGTACTCAACTCACCAAGTAGAGTTCAGCACTGAGTATTTACTGCATGTAGAAAGTTATCAGACAAAGTAAACTCTTCAGTCGAACACTTCTAAAGGTCTCTGTTTAGTTTATGGATGAAGTTTGTGGTCTTCAGTGAAGAAAAGGTGGTTTCTTTCTTTCTGAACCTTGACTTAACTCTTCTTCCCGTAAAAGCTAAAAGCCCTTCCTTTACCATTTTGGGTAATGTTCACACCAGGTTCCTTATTGAGGTTGGGCCTACGTAAGTACAGCACATCAGACCAGAAGTTGATATGATGACGTTAGATATATTGTCTGAGTATGAAAAAAATGGATTAGCAGATCATATTTTTTGGGGAATGGAGTTGTTTAAAAAAACAGCTATACAAATACATTTAAAATGAGACTCACACTCTCAGTTTTGCAATATATTTTTGACATGTGCAAAACGTCTCTACATCTCACCTCTTGATCATAAATTCAAAGTTTCAGCCACAGTACATGGACAATAAAAGCAAACAGGATGCTAAACGTTTACATAGCAGTGTTTGATTTCCCCTCCGCAAGGTTCGACGTGAGACTTCTCATGAATTTCAACAGCAGCTGACCACATTTTAAGAACGTCAATTTCAGTTTCACTTACATGCATTTCTTCATTTGTCATCTTATCAGCAATATCAGGAACCTGTATTTCCTTTAAAAGCAAAGGCAAACTTTATGTGCATTACATTTTTCAAGTTAGAATCCTTGTGTGAATCCAGTGATAAATCCATACTCCACCTATTGTTAGTTTGACCTTATGGCTTTATTGCTGATCTTAGACTCTGTTATGATTCTTTGACATTTTATAATAAATGATTTCTAGTGTAATTTCACTGTATGTGGTAGCAATAAAATACTAAAGTCTCAACTGGCAAGTGCAAATGAAAGAGAATATGGCAATGGGAATCAAGGAAGTAACAACTGGGCATTTTTAGAAGTAAGAAAGTAAAAAAATACAAAAGCACAAACAAGGCCCATTACTTAAACTTAAGTTTGAAGATAGTGGTGTCATCCACACTGATGTAGAACCTTCAAGATGATAAATGTTTTCCATGAGAATCAGTATACGCATGAACACAAATAGACTTACCGTTGTCACCTCTTGTCATACGTTGTACTTAAACTTGCCCGACTTTCACTCACATGGAAGATTCTGCTGTTTCACTTACAACAACCCAAAAACGTTTTAAAACATTTTCTTCAGACACAAACCAGGCTGGATGTTCACACCACTTCTTTCCAGTGGTTTATTCTCTCCACTTATTCTTTGTGATCTGCTCAAATGTGTTAATATTTCACAATATATAACGATGCCCTGGAAGATTCTGTCTATAAACTCCATATCTAGCAATCAAACATTAATAATTGTGATTAATTGACCCTGGAAATGGTTGTTTCACACTTCTTACCACCCATCAGGTATTTCACAGATAATTCCTGTTAACTGGTCTTACTAGATCTTTTTCAGACTTACTGTTGCAGTAATACTGTGAACAGAAACCTACTTGCCTGGCAACATTCAGGCTTCAAACAAACCATGATACATCGCTTTCTTAATGTAAAATCCTCAAACTAAATGAGAGTAATGCAGGTTTAATTGGCAGTCCAATCATTTGTCTGGTTTTACCTCTGAATGATTTGTAATTTATTGAGCTGAACTCTGTTCAGGGGCAAATTCCATGTATCAACACAATACCTGCCAATAAAGTTTTTATGGTCACAGTTTTCAATTTTGAATTGAAGACAATTACCATGTACATCTCGCCCACTGGCATTAGGTGCATAGTAAGAACATGACTCTGGTCTATACGTAGTACAGGCATGACGGCATTGTGGGTGGTTTTAATGTGCAAAAGTATGAGAAAATAAATTATCCTCAGTTTTATGAAGGTATATTCTTAGGCTGATGTGCTCAGGAGGGGAGATGCTGTTTAGAGAGATGGATTTACCAAATAGCTTTGCAAAGTCCTGATGAATCATATTATGATTATGATATCTTCACATTATTCTTGGTTGGCTCATCATCTCAGACCCGCCCTCTCTGTCTGCAAGCTCAATGTATATTTAAACATTTTAGTTAAACTTCTGAACCAGACTTTTACGTTTTCTTCAACGGTCACTTAACTTGGAAAGCCAACAGACCGACGAGTTGGAGATATTACTTTATTGTGTATTCCTCGACCATCCTGGGCAATACATTGACTTTTCATTCAGGACTTTTAGAACATGGATATGCACAGAACAATTTCTTCATCAAGAGAATGAACTCTGTCTCCAGTACGTTAAAAGAAAGTGGCACCACCTAGTGGCACAATCTGGTACACCAACCAAACGCCAATACATGTTGTTTTTTCAAACTATTATTTAATTGAGGAATCTGTTTTTCCAAGGGATGATTTATAAAATCTGATCAGCATAATTGACGGGCGAGATGATCAGAGGGGCGGAGTTTTTACCACCATGACAAGAACCGGGACTGAAGAATGGGTAAAGTTTCTCAGTGAAGGAGCATTTACTAAACGAGTGGATAATGTCTGCAGAGTCAACATCATGGAAAGAAACTGAACCATTCTCATAATCCACAAACACTCCTACCTTCCTCGGCTGATATTTTACACTGAGATCAGCAGAAAAAGCTTTGTACTTATCTCCGTCCCTTAAACATATAGTCCAGTAGCCAGACTCTGGGCTTGCAGTGATCGATCCACTTCTTCTGATCGACTCTTTGACAACACCTAAATCCCAGGAAGTCTTCCCTGTAACTTGAACCTCGAAGTAAAATCTTCCTGAAGAAAAACTTTGCTCTCCCAAGACATTGATAGCGGTATTAAATCTTTTAGGGTTTTCTGGGAGAGTTTGTTTAACGTCACCACAGTAAACCTGTTTCTTGTTGTCAGACAAAATAAGGAAAGGATTTGCTGTATCAGGATCTAAAGTCACATCCTTTGCAAACTCCTGGACCCTGTGCAGCTTGGCCTTTGTAATCAGCTTCTTTTTCTCTGTGCTGAATTCTTCCTCCAGCCGATTCAAAGCGCCCCCCACACTTGCCCCATAAGATGGTGGGTGAATAGTCACTTCTGTCCAATTCGTGGTGGTTGGAATAAAATTATTCGAAAAGTCAAAATCGTTGTCAGTTTGTGAGAGCTGATCGATGTTACTGCTCCTCTTTGTCAGCTCAGAGATTTCCTGCTCCAGCTCTTGGATGAATTTGTCAGCCTGTTTCTGAGTCATGTTCCGTTTTTCATTAATAGCTTCAGTGAGATTAGCTTGACTTCTCATGACAGACTGCAGCAATACTTGGAAGACCCGCTCGCTGTCTGCAATGTGTCTGTCTGCAGATTTGCTGCTGAGCTCTGCTGAGCGTCTGATTTCTTCAATCTTCATCTGTCTCTCTTGGATCATCAGCTTCATTTTAGCCCCCAGCTCTGCCTTCTTTCTTTCAAGATCTCTTTGGAGAGGAACTGTGTGATGGTTGTTGGTGTCTAAAACAAGGCAGAACACAAAAACATCCGGTCAGTCATGAACAGATCATGGCATCCTTGGGTTTCACCTGGGTGAAATCTGTCTGTTAAAATGTGCTGATTATTGTTGAAATTGGCTCAGAACATTAGTTGCATTGTAATTAAAACTTTATAATTGTTTGAGATTGATTGTAGAAATTGAGATGCATGTCAGGCCTCTTCGTCTACTTACCTATTTTTCTCAAACTCTGCACCAGATCATTCCTGCTGATTTTTTCTAAAACCTTTAAAAATACCGTCAGAGCGCCGGGATCCTGATATTTCTGTACCAGCAGATCGACTGTGTCAAGCCTGTCTGCCTTCTCCAGCCGAGCCACTGGGATGTCATCCTGTTTCAAGAACCACTTGAATTTCTTAAACTCCTCGTCTGTTAAGTCCATTAGCGTTTTCCACAGCTCCTCCAAAAGATTAGCCATTAAAGATCACTGCAAAATATAAAAGAAGTTGGAGGAAATTAATTATCTTTACTCATTCCACTGCACGAGTATAAATGTTGTAAATGTGCCTCTTGAATACAAACCAGCTTCTCCTCGGTAAAATAGATAACAAAGTTTTAATATTTTATTTTTTTCCATTTTTTTGGCACGTTCACAAAATATAAACACAGTGAGATTTCTGATCAGATTGTTGGAACAAGTAGATCAGTCAGGTAATGAATCACTTTACTGTAATGAAGCCTTTACAACCGCAAAAAAGGAACGAAGATGATGCTATATCACGATGTTACAAATCCAGAATCTGACACAATATATAGTCACAAATCACAATAACAATAAAATATCAGTATGTCACGCAGCCCTGATGACTCGCTGTGTTTGAAATGCACTTTTACTCTCCAGGAAACAATAACAAAGACTAATTGCGTTTTCTATTAAATGATACTGAAACTTATCTGCCTCCAAACTGTGAACAAACTGCTGCGCTATAATTTTATATCCAAGTATTTATATTAGATATAAAATACACTCACTTGAAAATCATGAAATAAACACAAAACTTACTGTATGTGTCTGTGGGAGAAACGTATCTCCAGCCCACTAATTTTCATCAGATTCAACAAACGGACTCACAGCCTCACACGTCTGGCTGCGGTGTTAAATCATCTCAATGCAAATTTGTACTCAGACTCAGTAACAGTAGAGACAGAAGGAGGAGAAAAAACTCATCCCTGCTCCGACAGTGTTGTAAGGATTCTGAGACCGGTTCTGACATGCTGGATCTTGCACATGAAAACAGTTTTGATAGAACGGAATTTAAATAAACACCGTTTGATAAACCCATCGCAGTTTTCAGATACGAGTGTGTTTTACTGCTTCGCTGCCGTAAGTAGGTCATGGTACATTTACCAGGTGTGTCCTGAACTTTATCTTACCTTTTAAAGTCGCGCTGATGAGGTAACACCTGCTGCTTCTCTTCTCAGTGTCTGACTGCAGTCAACCCTGAAACTTTTAGCTTCGCAGCATAGAAAACGTATGACATCAGACCGGATCGCTTGCGTGCTGCAGTTCATACTAATATGGCTCAGACAGGAAGCAGGAAGTATCACCACATTTACAAACTGGCACAGGGGCAACAGAGAATAGCTGGTAAACATGCCGGGGCTTCAAGGACAAAGTCTAATTTGTTCATAATGAAATTTTTCTTGCTATAATTGTTCTTCTTTTTTTATACTGGCATGCAAATTGAGTGATTTTCTTCTGAAGTTTGTCTTTTAGAACAAAGTCTTTCTCCGTCTTACTCAAACTGCTGAACAGAGCTGCAGCGATTAGTCAGTTTAAGAAAGAAAATTGTTCAAATTCAAGCTAAATTGTCAAACGTTTGCTAGTTTCCAGCTTTTTGAATGTGAACATTGGATGCTTTTCATTGTCATTTATGGAAGGAGATGAAGAGTCTTTGGGTTTTCAACAAAATAAACGATGTGGAAAAGTTTCTGCCATTTTTAAAGACTAGATGATGAAACTTCTCGAACCTTACATTAAATAAACAAGAACTGTGTATTATACATTTAAAGCAGTGGAAGACTGGTTCACTTCAGGTCCAGTAGGACTGAAGCTGAGTGATTACAGCAAGCAGAACCTGTTGTCTTTACAGTAACGTGAGCATTTTCAGACAGAAATAAGAATCCGTCCTGTTAATGAGAGTAAAAGTAAAATTTAAACTTCTGTTCTAATTTCCAGAGGTAAGAGAACTCTATTATAATATACTGACACCTGAGACGAACTTTTCTCAACAGTATATCATATGGTTCATTATTCATATCAAAAGATCTAATGTAAAACATATTGATTATAGCATACTACAGGTCAACCTGTACCATCATAGTAAGTAAGTGTGAGGAACTGCATCCATCTAAGACCTGCTGCATTAATGGCTGCTATTTCTAACTGTGGCCACAATCTTTCCTTCACCTTAAAGCAGCGAGGATCAATAATTTTATGAGAAAGTATCAAATGACATTTGATGAACACTTTGATAACGTTAAATAAACCTCTGGCAGAGATAAACTAGTGAACTTCGGTCCGAGCCCCTAAAGACCCACGTGTTTGAATTCCTATTGAATTCCTTTTCCTAACACTTGTAGATGACACAGTGAAGGAGCTGCTTCTTGAAACTGTGCCAAAGCCAACAACACTCAGTTAAAACTCTTAAAACTCAGTTCTTCTCTGTTACCACTATAACGACGCCATGACGGAGACTTTCCTACACTTAAAAAGCACAACAACTTAACATTCCACCACACACACTGTCACAATGGATTACTGCTAAATTAGACTTTGTACAAACACAATAAGCAGCTACAGAGACTAAACGATGACCAGCCTTCAGTGGAAATCGTACAAAGATGTAAATCATATTACCATTATGAAAAAGCAGCCGATGTTGGAAGGGAAAGATTATACACAGATGTGCAGAGATTCTGCCTGTAGCCCTCTGGAGTCTTTGTCTCTCCCTCACAGCTGCAGCAGCAGCAGCAGCAGCAGCAGCAGCAGCAGCAGCACATGAAATCTATCCTTTCTCTCTCCGCCTCGTTATCCACGTATACTCGTCCATCCCGCCTCTCATCCCGCCTCCCCCCCTCAGCCACACAGACACAAAGACACAACCCTCCTCTCAAATTCCAGTAGGGCAAAAAAGTTTGAGACCAAGTTTAGACAAGCTGTCAATGACATCACAAGAAGCTTTGTGGAACACTGTCAGATCAGGTTTCACATTAACTGGTGGAGTCCGTGCCAGCTCGACTGCATGCTTTCATTAAGGCAAAAGAGGGGAACAAGTCAGATACTGAGATATGCTTTCTAAGAATATTACTGAGGACACTACGAGTGTCTTAGAAGCTGGAACCAACAATTTCTTCAAGAAAAAAAAAGACTGAAACTATGAATTGATTATCAAAATAGTTAATTTTCTTCCAGTCAACCAAACGATTAATTGACTAATCAGGGCGGCTCTAATGTGAGGCAGAACTGCAGTTCAGACATCAGTTTTATAATAAGTTTTAAACCAGCTGGACTTTTAGTCTACTGTTGATTGCATCAGTGGGAACCTGATGGTAGAAATGTGGACATTTTTCACCTCTGTGGCTTCTTCTCTGATCCCTGAGGACTGTAGCTGCTGTCTGACTGCTGGTCAGACTGGTGGAGGAGTGTTTGCTGGTGGGGTTGCAGTCCTGTTCAGCTGCCACTAGATGGAGATAGTCATCTCTTCTGTCCCTGTAGTGACCACGCCTTGAGTTTTACTACTTCAGCTTCAGGTTTTTATTTGAAATGATAAAAACATTCTTGGGGACAAGAGTAAATTAAAAGTGTGACTCTTATTTGAATATTTGTTTTCATTTGATCTTCTCCGCTGAGATCGATTGCTGTGTTTTCCACCCACAGATTGACAGTAAACTGCTGTTATTGACTCATTTGAGACAAACTTACTGAAGAAACTCATCCTGTTGATTTCTGATTTTCAGCAATGTGTGTTGTCATTAGTTTACACTGTTAAAGTAGCTGGAAACAAACATACAACACAGAGGATTACCAGTTTGCTAACATGCTTCAAATGCTAAATTAGATTTAAGTGTGTTTCTGTGGTTCATTACAAGCACACCTCAGAAATATACTGATATCTATCTACAGTATAGTTTGTGTTTAGTCTGAAATGTGTGAAAAAGCCAAAGAGTGAGTTTACATTAGAGCAAATTAAAACGTTGAGATGAGATGACAGATGACAGGATCAGCACAGTTGTGTAGTATTAGAAGTTGGCGGTGTTTCAGTTTGGAAAGAAGGCTGCCAAGCTCGAGACTGTTAGACTGAGAGGGGAAACTAGAGCTGGACCCAAACACAGACGGACACAGGAGGCAGGAGGGGCGAGAAACAAGAGCAAGCTTTATTTAGACAAACCAGAAAACTGAAATTGAGTCAAGGACCAAAAAAACAGTGTCAGCTTAAACAAAGCAGCAACCAAAAACCTACCAAAAGGGAGACACGAGGAACGACAGACCAGGAGTGCAGGGAGATAAAACACTGAATACAGACTCACTAACGAGGGGATGAGGAGCAGGTGAGACGAGTGAGGAGGGGAACAGGACAGGTGAGGTAACGAAGGGGGAAACACAGAGAGGGAGAAGCACACAAGAGCACAATATCAAAATCAAAACACAAGAAGAAGACACAGAATCATGACAGAGAAACCGACACGGAGCAGCATTCAACATTTGTAACCGCGACATTTTCCAGCTGCATCTGTGGCAACAGAAGCAGGTAAGACGAAGCGTGATCTTTTCCTAAGCACGTGGTTAACAACAAGACTAATAACTCAGAAGAAATGGAAAATCTTCTCACTGTTGGTCTCATAGTGTGAATATGAAGGTCATATATAGGCATCAGTGTTAAATTAATACTTTTCCATAAACTTCTCTCTGGTAAGTTTAGCAGCAGGTTTGTGTAGTTAAACCTCTCAGACTAAACTAGGACAGATTTTATTTAGAAATACAAATGTTTTTCTGAATGACTTTGTACTTAAATTATATATTCTGTTGTCTGTTCTGTGACCTGGACAACTAACAGAGACAACATGAGAGGCTAGGGTTGGAAAAGAAAAGACAGAGGAGCAGGTGTGGGGAAGAAAAGAAGGGTTGAGGGTAGGAAAGCTGATAGGGACGCCTCCTCTCTGAGAGGAAACAGGTAGAGCCGGCTGGTCGAGCCTCAGTCAGTCTCTCTGCTTCTGCTTTAAGGAAGCACCAGTCTGAGAGAGAGAAGCTGCCGGAGGAGGAACGACGAGTCAGGAAGAGCTGAAACCATGGCTGTGAATAAATGCATCAAATACCTTCTCTTCTTCTTCAACCTTCTGTTCTGGGTGAGTCTAGAAGACAAAACATTTAAAATTTTAGTGTATTTTTGTGTGATTTCAAATCTCCTAACACTTTGAGTTTTCAGGCAGAGTGTCGGACGTGTTGATATGAAGAAATGCTTGATATTATTTTCAGAATTAATGTTGCATGTTTAAATCACATTAATTATATTTCCAAGAGGAGGTTTCTTTAGTTCGTCACTGAAGTAGTTAGAAGTTTCTCTTGGTCAGAATATTATTGCTGTTTACTCTATTTTTGTTTTTTCAAAAATGTTCAACCTGATTTGTGTTCTGGAGTTTCTGTTGAAGGTTTTAACGTGGACCTTTATGTCTGAACTCTGTCTTTGTCATCTGGTGTTTCTCTCTTTGATCTTTTTTTTTTAAGATTTGTGTGTTTGTGTTTTTCATCCAGCTCAAGCTTTTTGTTATTTCAGTCAGAACTGTAGAACAGGTTGTATCGGCTCTATCATCTGCCTCTCCCTCCACAGGCAAACATTCAGTCAGTTTCTGGGTGTGGCCCCAGCAGCGTTTGCAGCCTCACGTCACGACTCAGAGTTTAAATGAATGAGTTGATGTTGTCTGTTCTCCTCTGGGAGTTTCCACATAAACCCAGACGCTGCTTACTCTATAGCTCCAATCAGTCTTTAAGATCTTGCTACACACAAACGTGTCGGTACTGGTCGGCGTGTTGTAACAACGCTGTAGCAATGCAGGTATCGTTGTTTTAAATGGTGGAATTTAGGTCTGAAGAGAGGCGGTTTGCGATGGAGCTACCTACAACTACTTCAAAGGTTGTTAGTCAGACAACTTTCAGTGTCAGTCTCCCTGAAGAACTGTAACTTTAAACACAAGATATCAACTTTATAATCAGTTTGTCCCGTGTTTCCACAATTTCACCAGACAGTTGAGCCTCTGAGAGACTCCGGTTAAACCTGTGAAAGTTGACATTTCATTAAAATAATTGTTGCTTTGTCAGTAAGACTTATACGTACATTTCAAGACTATTTAGATTATATAGAATGACTTTAACTTATCAAACCTTTCAGGCATGTTGGACCTGTGGAAACTTTCTGAATTCATCTCTGGATATAAAGAGACGACACTGATATCCGTCCTGTCACTACGGATTAGATTCCAGCCGCATCTCAATTTAATTTAAAATTCATATTTAGCGTAGATATAATGTATTGCTGTGTTGCGTTTAAATAAAGAAATAACCAGTTTATTTAATAACCTGATCTGGGTAGGTGTGTATATGACCAGATGCAGGAGGCTAAAATTAGCTCGTAGCTGCTGCTGTTTCTGAACCAGCTGACTGTCCTGCTGTTGTTACACCACCGTTCAGCACATGACAAACATTTTAGTGGTTTTAATCACCAGAATAAAACAGGAAGTAAACGCAGTACCTCACCTCGTTTGCTGGTTCCTGCTTTTCTGCCTTTGGTTGCTTAGCGATGACATCATTAAATCGACTGACCAGAAAGCATCTTGGGAAATGTAGGAACATTCAGTAAGTGTACATGGTCAAAATGTTGATCCATCAGAGAGACGCCAGGTTAAACTTAGTGGTGTTCCAGAGGCCAAAAGAAAGCAGCTATACAGAAATACAGAAATACAGTATTTGAGTGAATGTTCCACCACTGAGGCTTCAACATATTCTGCAGATCTCCTGCGTCAGATCCTTCTTGTTCTACTTTTTTAGATGAATTCTACCGTGTCGTCCACTTTCCAGCTCTGTGTTTTTGTTTTAAAATAACCTCCGGCTGCCCGCTGAGGTTATTTCAGTCCTTCTATCATGTTCCCAGAAATGATGGTAAATCGATGTTAACTTGATTCTAACCACTCAGTGGACATGATGTGTTTACCTAATGATGCTGATGCTGAGGGTGGGGTCGGCTTCTTGTTTACTGTAAAGCCTGTTTGTTGTAGTTTGGAACTTGTGGCTCTGCTGTAGCGCTCAGTCGCAAAGTGATGCTGAACAATGCGACCATCACGAAGTCTGAGGGACTGTGTGGGGAAAATATCATGAAACGTCTCGTCACTTTTTTATCTACATTGTTTTGTCTTAACATTAGTTTGCAGTTGTTCTTTGGCTGAACTCGTAGCAGAGAAACTTGTCAGCTGCGCTTTTATGGCCTCTGATGAAGAAGAAGTGAGCAGTAATGTGTGGCTCTGCCTCTGTACATTAACGCCTTTTAGCAGAGTGCACATAAACCCCCATGAATAATAGATGCTGCATTCAGGGACCATTCTTGCAGGAGAAGTAGTACTACAGAGCTTACAGTATGTTCAGGTTGTTGAATTTTAGAAAGGAAATTGATATTAGATTACATCTTTAACTTCAGCACCTGTCGAAGCGTCGCAGCAGAATTAGAGCGAACATCACTGTGTCCACCGGGCGGCAGATCCATGACAGGAAGTTGGAGCTGGACAAGCAGGACTGCTGCAGAGCCGTTTGACCTGCAGCTGAGAGCAGATTGTTGCTCTCCTACTGAGGACAGAAGCCAGATATTAGTAGGTGCTGGTTGGTTCTTTGTCCAGCTTGAAACGAGTATAAGAAAAACGTAGTTCGTTTCCATGTTTTCCCAGAATCATCATGTTAAACTGAAGAAGAGAACTGTCGTCGTCACTCGTACAGTGTCTGTCTGAACTTTGTCCTCGTTGAGCTGAATGGATCTCACATGTGGTGAAAACCCTGCTGGGTGTGTTTGATCAGCTCGGCGGCTCGTGACTGTTCACACCAGCCTGCTGTTAGTTGTGTCACTGCCACAATCCTGTGTGTGGTTATTGTGTAATGACACCGTCTCGTCTGCAGATCCACTTTGTATTTCAGTTCCAAAGTGACTCATCACCACTGTTACCCACTCCTGTGAGTCAGTCCTGAGGAATGAACCGCCCCCACCTCCCGTTCAACTGAGAGATGTTGTTTTTTTGTTATCACGGTGTTCATTGTTTCCCAAGAGGGAGAAATACTTTGTGATTCAGTGATTTCAACAATTCATTGATATGTGTGCAGAAACCCAGCAGGGACGTAAATAAACGAGGATGTGATTTACACATTGATGATCTGTAATCCCGATCACTTGTAATCATTTCCTTTGATCTGGGTTCAGTGTGAGAGCTGACACACTGCGGCGAACACAGAGGGTTGGTTCTATATTCACCCACTCAGATCAGATATGTAGTTCTGCGGGTTTTCTGTGTGTGTTGGTGTGTGTGTGTGTTCAGGTTACAAGATGATAATAAAGGTCTTGTAAAAAGAGCAAATGCCAGACGGGCTCAGCAGTGCTGCTTCTCGTATGCAGGCACCAAAGAACGGGAGCTCGTAGCAGCCAAGGGCTCTTCATGAAACTACAGAACAGGTTAGACCTGTAGCGTCCAAAGAGCCGCGTTTTGTTACAGAAGGGGAAAATTAAGTGATGAATCCAAAATTAAATTACAGCCAGTGGAATTCAGGAATGACAATTTAAAAACAAGCAGAGACAGAAGAAGCAGAGGTCTTCTTTAAAACCTGCAGATCTGGAAACCACAGCAATCCTGATCAGCTGGAGCAGTTTGAGTTCGTGTCGTCTCTAATCTCTTTATCGTATGAGGGCAGATGTCTCCAAAACAAACCTGGTGTGAGTCGGTTTGTCGTCAGGCGGTGTTTCCACCAGCGGGCTGCCCGCCTTTGTGTTTGTTGTGCAAACAATCTGAATTGCAGTGCTGCAGCTCTGTTTACTTTTCCAAAGAAAGCCGTGCTAACAGTTGGCTTAAATTCTAAATAGTTAAATTCTGTGGAGACATTCATGGTCCCCAGAGGATGAATGAACCAGCACGGCCTCATTTATCCTTTTTGCTTGTTTGTACTTTGGTTTTGCTTGTGAAACCAAGTCAGCCACAAAAGTAGAGTTTGATAAAGCCGTCTAGGGGATGTGAGTGTGATGGGGGCAGATAAAAACAGGAGAATAGACAGAACATGGCAGAAAGAGCCAGAAAGTCTCAGTGTGAGAAGTTTGGTTTGGACCCATGAGACTATGGTTTGATTTCCATGTGATGCAGTGAGTCAGTGGTGAGGTTTATTTAAGGAAGTACTTATTTGTTTTGGAGATGGATCAACAAAAGGTGTTTCACCGTGTTCACCAGCTAGTCTGTAATCTGTCTGCTGGGGCTTTTAGCACTGAGAGAAAACCGAAAAACTAAAGTTGTGGCGGAACAGAAGAACAACGGGCTGCAAAGGTCCGCAGAGCTGAGGATTCAGCTGGTGGTTTGAAAATAGCCGCTTTAAATGGATATCAAATGTGTTTAGTCAATGACAGCGTGTCAACATAGTGCAGCTTAACAGCATCAAGCATTGATTTTTATTCCACTGGGACTGTGGTTGCACTGGTTTCACTGGTCAGGCGTCTCTGGAGGTGTGACTGAGAAACAGCAGCTGAATCCTCGGCGCTCTTTGTGTTTATTCAGCCTTCCTGAATCAGAGTGCAGTATAAATAGGCTGAGGGTGTGGTGACATTACATGAATGTGTGTTTGTGCTACACAGCACAGAGGTCACGTCTGTTTCCGTTCATTCACAAGTCGAGTGAATGATCCATTTCTTTTTTTTATCTCTTATCTGTGTTTAAAGTTTGTTTTAGCTGCCAGATGTACTCATGAAACCTCACTCAAAATTAAAACGCCCTGGGTTTTATGTATTTTAGTGATTTTGGTCCTGGGCTCAGGATAAAGGCTCACTAGCGCCCCCTGAAACGCAGCCCCGGCACTGCTTTCACCTGCATGTTTGGAATTTGGTTCACCTGTATCTCAGCGACGCCTTCAGAAACGTCTCTTGTGGCCGAATCCAACCAGAAGTCAGCCATCTTGAATTTAAGTTTCAGAATCAGAATTCCGTTATTTGCAAACGGGGAAAAGACACTAATATTGCAATTAACAATATAATAAAAAGGTAAGATTAATAAATACCTTTTACTTGACACTTGTTCCGCATAACCCAACGGCACCTTTGCGACAGAGAAAGAAGTTCAGCTTTTAATTCTGATTTGAGTGAATAGACTCTCAGGTCGAGCAGAGTGTTTCTGTGTCTTCATCTCCTCAACATCCTGTAATTAGCCTCCCGTGCGACGTGTCCTCCGTCTGGTTTCTGGTTTTCGGCTCCGTCTGCTGCGTGCTGACAGCTCTGATTATGAAATATTGATGGCAGATAATTACTCACAGTAGCTTGTTTGTGTCGGCTAATTGTACAAGTCCTGAATAATACATGTCGGTCATCAATCCTCAGCCCTGCCCATGTAGGAGCGTCTCTGTGCAGACCGAGCAGAGAGAGTCCTGATCCCGACCGAGGATCAGCCGCGTGTTTTGGCTTCGGTCCAGTTTGATCTCCGTCCTGTCGAGTTTTATTTATTGTTCGACAAATGTAAGAACTGATTAAGAAATGTGTCAGTCAGTTATATGATATGTAGTGTAGAGAGAAGTGATGTAGCTTGTTTAAAGCCGTCTGACGGAGACTGTTGTGTTTGTGTGTGTTTCTGTCTGTGTTCACACTGAAGTTATAGTGAATTTGCATGAATTTGACTGCTGGTTTGTTTCCCCCAAACCCTCACCAGAAACTCTGGTTCTTTCTGTTTTATTCCAGCGTCCTTCTTTTACCATCTCCTCTGTTCACTCATGAAGTGAAGTTCAATCGCAGTTTTAATCCCAAAAGTTTAAGGTCAAGCTCACCTGATGAACCGAAACATTGATGTTGTTAAACTTAATAGCAAGTGAGGAGGATCGTGTGCCGGAGTTTCTGTCCTGATTTTGTCTCTTTTCCTCCACACCTGTCGATCTGAGGTCTAGAGAAGCTGCACTCTGTTAATCTCAAAGTTTAAAGACGAACTCTGTTCTCTCCTCGACTCTGTTTATTCCTCCGGAGAACTGGAGCAGCTCGTCAATCCAACGGGGCGATTTTAGCAGCCTACTTTTATTTTATTTTCAATGGTTTCTTTCTTGACATTAATTACAGTCTTTGGGTTTTGGATGATGGCAAGCTGCAGCTCCATTCTTAAGATGAAGAAAAGTCACAAGCGTGCAGAATAAATAGTCTTCATCCCTGAGATTCAGATTTTGAAAGATCGTGTGAAGTTTTGGTGTCGCTGCAGGTTTTCTCCACCAGATGTCGCCAAGATCTCCCCAATAAACTGAAGTGATGCTTCTTGTACATTTTGTTCTTACTTTTGTCCTCTTTCTTTCTTTCTCTCTCTTCCTACAGATTAGTGGTTGCATCATCCTGGGTGTCTCCATCTACCTGAAAGTCAGCAAGGATGGAAATGTGGTGAGCCTGACAGTTTATTATCTGATGCAGATGATGAATATGAACATGTGTGTGAAGATCTTCTTCATCTAAACCTGAGCTCACCTAAAAATAATCCAACTTTCTGAACTTTACACAGTGCAGATGTTGTTTTTGCTACATGTTTGAGTTGTTATATGTGTAAAACACTGATTCACCGTCTCCTGTCTGTAGATCACAGATGAATCTCTTCCGGGCATCGATCTGATGATCGCCATCGGAGTGATCATCATGGTGCTCGGCTTCCTGGGCTGCTGTGGTGCCATCAGAGAGAACCGCTGCATGCTGCTGCTGGTGGGAACCATCACATCATTCTTCCTACATGATCTGATCAGATATTCTCTGAATCAATTAATTAATATTTCATGGAAGAGGAAGAACAGAAGTTAACAGCAGTTAATGAAGTGATCAGAAGCTCAACCCATCTATTATTTCTCTCTTGCCTCAGTTCTTCATCAGCCTCCTCATCATCTTCATCCTCCTGCTGGCGGCGGGAATCCTGGGAGCTGTGGAGGAGAAGAAGGTAAAACAGGAAGTGACGCCATCGTCAGGCACCTGTCGTCTCATCGGCTCGTTCAGGAAGGTTCACTGTGAATTTGTTGTGTGCAGGTGAAGGACTGGGTGAAGGAGCGTCTGCAGAAGTTCACCCCGCTGTCGTCTCAGCCAGCGAATGTGAGGGAAGACCTGGAGAAACTGCAGACGGAGGTAACACACACACACACACACACACACACACACACACACACACACACACACACACACACACACACACACACACACACACACACACACACTTTTCTGTCATCTGAGTTGTGGCTCAAAACTGCATTTTGCTGAATGTCACAGCAGGTGGCAGCAGAGCCGTGACTGGTTGTTGTAGCTCGGACCGAATATCAGTTTTCACCTGAGCTTTCTACGTCTGGTTGAACATGTAGCGTTGCCAGAGTTTTATTTTTAAAGCAACAGAATCAGACACAGATTTATTTCACGATTTAAAGCATTTTTCTGAAGGCTGTTTTCAGTCCTGGTCCAATATTCAAGTCAAACAGCAACAGAGGATGTTGGCACGTTGTGTTTCTGTGAACCAGACATGTTGAAACGTGGTTTCTTTACCTTTCTTTTGGTTCAGTGGCCCCGTTTTTCTTGCATAGATGCTGTATGTGTGTGATCGGGTTAGATTTAGACACAAAAGGTATAAGTGGTTAAGGTATAAAAACACAGTGATTCAGCTTAAAATACCTATTTTTTCACCACAAACATGGCAGGAAACTGTCCAAGTCTCCCTTTAAAACAGGTGTCAGATACAGGCATCGCACACCTTCTCGCCTGCAGCTTCACCACCATCCTCTTCATCCCATCTGCCTGCTGATAGGAAAATCACAAGATGCTGTATATGACACGCTGTTTTAGAAAATGTCCGTATGGTCCTCAGGCTGTGACATAAAAATGTGAACGTATCGCTGGTTTGTAGAAACGTAAACTACACGGTTTTTCTCCCTGACAACTTGGCTATGTACTTGTTTTTTTTTAAAAAGGATAACATTGGTAATCTACTGATAGAAATGGAACTATTGTGCACAGTGATGATTCATTTCCGTCAGTGATTTTGTTATTTGAGGGTACAAATCAACAATCTGCAGGAATGACTTATGAACCATCTTCCTTCCAGCTGAAGTGTTGCGGTCTGGTGAACGGACCGGCAGACTGGCAGCCAGTTCCAAACTCCTGCCGCTGCAACGCAACGGACACAGACTGCAACGGTAACGGAGTTTACAGCACGGTGAGTTTAAGATGGTCGCTGGGAAAATGTCAGTGGTTGAATATCAGCTGAAACATAAAACCACCTGATGTATAATAACATCACCGTCTCCTCCGGCAGCCCTGTTCCACCAGAATCATCAGTCTGATGGAGCAACACATGGAGGTTGTGATTGGAATCGCATTTGCAATTGCCATCCTGCTGGTCAGCGCGCACACACACACACACACACACACACACACTTTAATTTCCCAGGAGAAAAAAAATCCATGCAGAATATTTGGATCCTGGAGCCACATCAAGTCTCTTTACTGCCACATGATACACATTGAAATAAGAATACATGCAGTAAAAATATACTTCAGAGCTTCAGAAGGTTTTTAGGAGACAACCAAACTATATGGTTCATACCTGAGACTGAAACTGTAAACACGATCTGGAACATCGTCTCATCTGCCTGGTGATGGAAACTTCCACGACACATTTACTCTTCCTGAACAGAAAGAGAAACGGCAGTCTGTAGTTGTTAAATTAGACCTAAATCTGTCTGGAACCGTGAAACCTTCATGTTGTACTGGATGAAATTCAGCACTGAGATCAGTGGACCATATTTTTACAAATGAAAGCCAGGTGACTGAGTACAGGCTGGGATGAACTCCTGACATCAGTTTCCTTCACTTTAATGTGACAAATCAACAATATCATCACATTATTTTTCAGCCATTTTTCAATATTTTACACCTGAAACACTGAATTTCCTGCAAATGTCTAATCCAACATCTGCTACATCTGGATGTTTAAATGACTCTGGTATCTATGATGGCAGTTTAATCTGACAGAGTTTTCTTCATCAGGACTCCTGCACCTCTGAGAAAATGTTGAGAGAGAACTCTTTTTTCAACGCTAGAGAAAAACTTCAGGATTCATCCTTTTTATCCAGATTCACACCAAACGTTAACGGGACGTATTCTGGTCTCAGAACGTTCCTCCGTCCGTGTTTCACTGAAAATTGTTCGGTTGTTTTTGATTAATCCTGCTGAAAACACAACGTCCTGTATTTAACTTTGGAGTACGACGGTCGTCTCTCGTATTTGCTCCTCTGATGTGTTTCCTCTCTCTGCAGATCTTCGGCATGGTCTTCGCCATGATCCTCTACTGTCAGATCGGCAGGAAAGGCGAAGGCACCTCGACCAACGCCTGAACACAGACGTGACCGCGGCCAATCAGCTGCAACATGCACCATGTATCCTCAGTGCTTCTGTAACTCCACCTGTGCTCTTACTGTGAAGGAACACGCTGATATATTTTGGTTGAATTTGTTTGTTTTTTTTATCTTGGATGCACAGAAATAAAACTGCTTGCGACACGATCGTCTCTCCCAAAATATGAAAGTTCTCCCTCAGCTTCACACAGAAACACAGAAACAGAACCACTCAGCTCTGTTTCCCTTCACACTGCAGCCGCAAGGAACAAAACGGTGGAAAATGATCGACCGATGTTTAAATCAGTTCTGTGCTGTGCAGGACTTTATGTACGGAAGCCAATTACTGCCAAAAAAAGAGCAAAGGAAAATACAAAAATAGGTTCATACGATTTAAACATAAGTCAGTTTCTTCTCATCTATTAGAAATTATTAGAAAATGTAAGAGTGGGTTTAAAAAAAGGAAAATTTTTCATTCATTTTAACAATTTGGGCTTTTGTCAGTTCGAACCTCTGCAGAAGATGCAAACGTTTGTTTTGTGTGAAGTGAAACTGGTGCTGTGCCTGAAGTATAACTGGAATCTTCTCAGCCAAGTGTTTTTAAAACAATCTAATGTGGTATTATTAATATTATGTGCTAAATCGTAGTAATTAGATATCTGTGAGATTATTTCTTTCCTTTCTTCTCGGTTGATGAAAGCTTTTTGGCAGCGATGGGCTTCCGTAGTTTCTGTCCGAACATTTACTGCTGTAACTTTGCGTCTCATGTCTGCTGCCATTTCCACACAATAATCCTCAGGAAGTTTAGGTCGTGTTGTTTGTGTGTCTTCTCATCATATATTTAAGATGAATAGATAAATAAATCACTGTCATCATCAAACAATACGCCTTCAGTTGAACTCTGCAGCATAGATGTAATATATTGGACCAAATTGTTGTTATACTAAATTTAACTTTTGATTTAAAAGTGGTTTAATCTTGTGGAGCAGACTTTGTTTCTTGTCTTTTGAGTCGTTGCACTGAATCTTGTTGCTGTTGCATTTATATGTGAACACTTTGTTTTTTTCGTACTGGCATCGGTTGAAAACTGTAAGAATGTTTTTATTGTGTATTTTTGTCACCTTTAGTTTGGGACATGAAGTGTCATACTACAGAAACGTTTTAAAAAAAACTGCTTGTCTGTTTTATCCTAAACTCTTCTCCTACCAGAGAGAGAGAGATTCTTTAACACTCCAAATAAAAGTTCAGTAACAAAGATAAATGACTTGATTCTGATGTGTTCTGTCGACTCTTCGTCTCCAGTCCCGGCCTCTTTGTCCTCCTCGCCTCTCTGAGCATCACTGTGATAAAACCTGACAGAGGATGTCGTTCGTTTGCTATCGTGACACACTGAACCTGATGTTCCTGTGTGAACGTCTGCAGCTGTTGTTTTAAGATGGTTTTATCATCGTTCCAGCTGTCTGAGGAGGAGAAGTGATGAAGGACAGCTCCGTCTGTCTCAGGTGAAGTGCTCAGTTTCTGAGAAACGCCAGGACTCGCTTCCCCCCAAACTGTCCTCTTATTACAGGAATGAAAACTCAAGTACGTAAAGCTCAACATTCAAAACATAAAGTGTCACTGGACCTTTTTGGGAGTTTCCTTGAATTGGTTTTATATAGTGAACCACCACAGAGAGACACAAAACTACTGCAAAAAGACACAAAACCAACACAAAGAGATGCAAAACTGCTGCAAAAAGACACAAAACTGCCACAGAGAGACTCAAAACAACCAGAAACGACATAAAAACATGACAAAGTGACACAAAACCATCACAAAGACACTCAAAACTATCACAGAGAGACTCAAAACAACCAGAAACGACATAAAAACATGACAAAGTGACACAAAACCATCACAAAGACACTCAAAACTATCACAGAGAGACTCAAAACCACCACACGTCCATCTTTGTGTCAGTTGTTGCACCAAATAAGCAGAATAAATATGATAAAACATTCTGTAGAAAACTAAAGACTTGCCTGCAGAGATCTGAAACGTTTCCACCGACCAACAGAAACGGGCCGAAGGTGTCAGATGAAGAACTGATGACACCTCCAGTTAATTACTGCTAATCATTTAATCAGCACATCACACATTAACATCTGCAGTTAAGGCAACACAAAGACTCCAGATGTGTTGATAACACACAGCTGCTCAGACGTGTTGAGCTTCAGTCTCCTGCAGGTGTCGCTGTGTTTCAGTCGCTTCACAGCACAAACATGCAGAAAACTTGTTTCCTCCAGTTTTATAAAAGTTAAACTCCTCGATGAAAGTTTCTCTATCTGAACGTTTTTTTGTATTAACAGTATCGACTGGCTGCCCGCTCACAGTGTGAATCCTTCACAGCGTCTCCTGGAGGCTGAAATGTGTTGAACCGCACGATCCAGCAGAACCAGCAGAACCACCAGACGCTGACGGATGCGAGTGTTCCATCACGTGAGCAGCTGGAGTGTGTCATGTTTATCGCCATCGCTGCTGTTCGTCAGGATATTTATACTTTTTAAACACAGCGAGCGTCTGCCGAGAAACCAACGCACACACACACACACACACACACACACACACACATTTATGGGCATAAACACACACACACACTCAGTCAGCCAGTCGGTTCGTCCCCTCCAGTTATTTTTAGTCTAAAGTCAACACGGCGCTTTGCTTAATGACTCCACTGAATTCCTCTCTGTTCCTTCTGATTTGATCTTATCTGGTCAGCAGAACTTCACACGTCACCATGTGTTGCATGTTGTTTCAGGTTTTGGTCTAATTGACTTAATTGTGTTTGCGTCAGTCGTGAAAGGTTTTATTCTGGGCTCTACCTGCAGCACCTGCTCTTCCTCAGTCACCCGACCTGATCTGAGCATGTGAGGAAGATGCTGAGATGTGGTTGAAATTCCCAGAAAATATCAGTAAGTGGATCTTGATTTAAAGTCAGAGATGTTGTTGCAATGTTTCCTTCGATGTTTCGGAGGTGTGACTTGAGCTACTGATGCTAACGTAGCCAATGCTAGCTGCAGCGTAGCTTTCTATGAACTCAACACGTCAACACGACCTTCAACATGAAACCAGTCACAGTATTTAACCAGGACCGGATCAGATGGAACCTGGAGGAGGAGTCCTGATGTCATCCTTCATCCCTCATCAATGGTTCTGTTACCTGGAGACACCTCCTCTCCTAGCTTCCTCTCCTCTCCTCTCCTCCTCTCCTCCTCTCCTAGCTTCCTCTCCTCTCCTCTCCTCTCCTAGCTTCCTCTCCTCTTATCTCCTGGCCTGTCTTGTTTCCTCTCTTTGTTTCCCTCTCTCCTCTTGCTTCATTTCCTTCTCCCTTGTTTCCTTCCTTTGTTTCCTCCCTCAGTTACCTTCCCTCCTCTCACTGTTTCCTCTCCTCATTTCCTCATCTCCTCTGTTGTCTCCTCTCCTTGTTTCCGCTCCTAACTTGTTTTCTCTCCTCGCTTGTTTCCTCTCCTTGTCTCCCCCTCTCCTCTCCCTGTTTCCACTCCTTGTTTCCTTCTTTCCACTTTAGTTTCCTCTCCTTGTTTCCTCTCCTCGTTTCCTCCTCTCCTCTCCAGCTGATCTTCCAAACTTGGTCATGTTCTCCGTCCTGCAGCCAAACACTCCTGAGGTTTAAACAACATCCATCACACACACACACACACACACACACACACACACACACACACACACACACACACACACACACACACTCCCTCTCAGCTGCTCTCTGGTCTCTCTGGTTCTGTTTCAGCTCGGCTCTCTCAGACGGCGGTCATGGCTCGCTGCAGGAGTTACTTACGAGGTCTCGCCATCTGTGTCACTGTGCTTCTGATGGTAAGCTAACTGCTCACCGCTAACTGCTAACTGCTAACTGCTAACCGCTAACTGCTTGTTTATGATTGGTTGGGACGGGGGTGAAAAAATAAACTGCTCAAATGTTCATTAGTTCAAAGATTAATGGGAAAAACAAAGAAAAGAAAATGTGTATTCGAGTTTATAATTTGAACTTCTAACTTTTAATTTAGCTTCTTTTAATTTTTACTGTAGGAATTTTATTCTGGAGGAAAATGTGAATTAAAGCTGATTAATTAATAAGTTATTTTATTATAAAACAACTGCTCAATGTGTAATTTTAAGGTGTTTTCTCTTTGGCAGGTTCAGTTTCATATTTAATCTTTAACTACATTTATTGTGATGTTTTTTTTTATTTCACAACTTAATTTGCACATTGTTTTACGAAATAATATTTTACAAACAAAAACACAGCGATGATCTGGATCAGATTATAAAGTAAAATCCAACTAGATTTATTTACCCAAGACTGCAATATAACAAAAAACCAACCAACAATTATCACTCAGTTTGTTACAGAAATAACAAACAACCACAAACTGTCTGTAATTATTGATTTTGGTGAGACGTTTGTGAGTCTCGATGTAAACAGATAATTAAGTTCTTAAACTAATGAAACAGTTTTTGTGTCACTTTGTTCAACATGTGTCTTTATGCTGATGACACTCTGCGTTATGTGAGTGATGATGTGACAGAAACTGATTCTGCTTGAGATATTTACATATTTTGGATTTCAGTTAAATCGTTTACAATTTTTGTTACTGTGTTATTAATAACGTGAGTTCTATGAGTTTGTTTGCTCTGTAACAACCAGCAGATTTTCACCATCAGCTTCAAACTAAACAACTGAAGCTCCACGTTGCCCTCTAGTGTCGGTTATAATACGTAATACGCAACATCCTGTTAGACTTTCAAAATAAAGTGTGATGGCAAACTACAGGCTCTGACATGGACTCAGAGTATCAGAGTAAAAAGTCTCCCTCTGAAGGACATTTGTGCTCAAAGCTAACTGAAGCTCACGTCATATTAATAGAATTCAAAGACTATTAAAGTTAAAGGTAGAATCAGTAGGATTTGTCCCAGCTGTTCCTGAACGCACCACAAAGACAGTTGATTGTTGAGTCTCATTCCCAGGACGTCAAATAGACACATGTTGGGTTGGTAAAGCGTCCCGAGCAGCAACAAAGAGAGAAAATCAGAAACTCTCTGCAGATACGAGACACTAACACGCCTTTTCTCCACATTCCAGCCTCCCTCTCTGTCTGGCTTTTACGGCTTTTACGTCTTTGTCTCGTCTCGCTGCGTCTGATTGGTCCACATCAGTCTGCTGATGTTGGGAAGGCGGCGTGTGATGTTCACATGTCAGAGTAATAAACACTCTGGTAGATTTTTCCTGTATCTGTACCTGACTGGAGCGCAGTATTTATGCAGTATTTATACTCTGATGCTGTTTGATGGCTGATCTGAGAGCAGGTTGTTACACGAGACATGTTGAGTTGTGTAATTAGTGCGTTATCACTTCCTCTTGTTGTTTTCTTCCTCTCCCCTCCCTCTGTTTCCTCCACTCATTCCTTTTCACCTCGTCTATAAAACACTGCGGTGATCTCTGATAACTCTGCTCGCTGCTTCCTGTTGTGGCTCCAGTCGTGTTGTTGTTGACTCTCCGTCAGCTGATTGTCGACCCGGCCGTCGGTCTTCTCATGATGTCGATGGTTCTGTCTGTGTTTGTTTGGTTTGTGTCTGTTGTTCTCAGCAGACCGTGACAGAACATTTAGTAGAACTGTTCTGCAAACAGAGCTGGGAACTTTAAACTGTGACGTCGGAGCGTCAGAGCTCCCAGCTGACGGAGCGTCTCCGGGGAAACTCGACAGTTTGAGAGGAATGTCTCTGCTGTTAAAGACTTCCTGTGAACAACAACAAACTCCGGGTCGCAGCCGCCTGAGCCCACGTCTGACCCGGTTCTCTCTCTCTGCAGGTGTCGGGCGTGGTGATGATCGGAGTCGGGTTCTCCTCCATCGACGGCAACACGCCGGTTGCCGAGGTAAACGTGTCTCTGAGTGTCAACAAACAACAAACACTGACTCGGATGTACATGTTGAATACTGGATCCAAACAGTCGGCAAGAATAAACTAAGAAAAGAAAGTAGCAGAAAATGGAAATACTCAAGTGTGTGTGTGTGTGTGTGTGTGTGTGTGTGTGTGTATGTGTGTGTGTCTCTCCCAGTTGTTCAACCAGTTGTCGAGCAGCGATGGTCTTCTGGTGCTGCAGGTTTTCGGTCCCATCACGGTGATTCTGTCTGTTCTGGGCGTCTGTGCTGCGACGCTGGACCTCAAACCTCTGCTGCTGGTGGTGAGACACACACACACACACACACACACACACACACACACACACACACACACACACACACACAGGGGGCGGAGCTAACCTCTCATCCTCTCTTTCAGTTCTCGGCTCTGATATTTGTGGAGTTTGTGGCTCTGATGGTCGTCGCCTCGCCGCTGGTTCAGGTCCAGGCTCAGGTAACTTCCTGTGCACTGCTGCCCCCTGCAGGGCTCATCACAGACACTGACTGATTCAGAGACATCAGAACAGTTTCACAACTCTTCCAGAATCAGAACCAACATTTAGACTGACGTGTGTTTCCTCTCTGTGAACATCCTGAGACGTGTTTTCATGTTTCCAGAGCAGAGATGCACCAACGCTTCTGACTCTGATTCTGATTGTGTACCAATGTTTTCTCCTTCCTGTTCCCTTCGTCACTGCGTTGTTCTGTCTCGTGCTTTGCAGTTGGACGGCGCCGTGGACGAGGTGTTCCTGAACGTCACTCCTCTCCACAAAGCGGAGCCGTACATCCAGCGCGAACTGCAGAAGCTGCAGACGTCGGTACGACACGGAGAGACAGCAGCCTGTTAGCCTGTTAGCCTGTTAGCTCTCTTTAATCTTTAGCTCACAAAACATCTTTAATCCAGATTGAACTGGTCAGAACCACAAGAACCTAACTGGACTTTGCGTCTCCCGGTGTCGCTGTGTGTCTCAGGACTCGTGTTGTGGTCTGAGGAGTTTTGAAGACTGGGAGGATCAACTTCCTGACTCCTGCGTCTGCTCGCCTCCCACCGCCCCGCCCACCTCCCACCTGCCGCCCAGGTAACCTCCCACTGCCCCGCCCACCTCCCACCTGCCGCCCAGGTAACCTCCCACCTGCCGTTTAAACATCCTCCAACAGCCTGAAAGAGTTCTGACTCTGTTAAAGAGGGTCGTTCACGTGCGAGACACTTTCATACATCAATTATGTTTTAGAGTTTTTAAAGAAAGTTTTGTTTTTCTTTCTCATCTCATCGTATTTCTGAGCGACTGAGAAATCAATCTGGTTGTTTTGGAAAGTTCTCTGGTTTTGAGAGATTTTGAGAAATATTGAGTTAATTTTTGAGTTTTCTAGACAGTTTTTCATTTTCTTATTGGGCTTTTGATGGTTCTGCATTATTTGAGTTACTTGAAGAACTTCTGAGCTTCTAGATAAGTCATCCAAGAGTTCAACAGTTAATTAAATTGTTCATTTTCAGATGAACAGCTGTAGAGGGAAAAGTTCGGGAAGTTTCTGGACTTGTTAGAGATTTTAGAGTTTGAGTTCCTGAGCGAGCTGTTGGTTTTTTTTAGTTCAAGGATGAGATTTAATCTCACAGATCAGTTTCAGGAGAATTTGTCTTTGTGTTCCAGAGGTGTTGAACATGTGGATGAACGATGACATCATGAGGCTGCAGCAGCAAATCCCCTAAACAACTGTTTGATTTTGTTTTTGCGTCTCCGGTCTCGGTTATGATCTGGAGACGCCACCTCAGTTTCTTCTTCTTCTTCTCTTCTTCCTGCTGCAGCCGTCAGTCTGGTAACACGAGCTCAGACGGAGCCTGTGTGATGGCGGACGGTGACCTTCGACCTCGGACCTCTCGGGTCACAGAGAAATGGGTTCACTCGAAGGTAAATCACGTCTCCTGTCTCTGACTTTTCTGTAGCTCCTGTTTTCTTTACACTGACATTGTGTCCTGTGAATGCTGAGTGTTGACCTTCGACCTCTGCAGCCCTGCGGTCCCATCCTGAAGAGCTACCTGAGCTTCCCGATCAAACTCAGGATAGGAATCATTTCAGCCTT
Source organism: Sparidentex hasta (assembly GCA_030272975.1). Taxonomy (NCBI): domain Eukaryota; kingdom Metazoa; phylum Chordata; class Actinopteri; order Spariformes; family Sparidae; genus Sparidentex; species Sparidentex hasta. Next base: position 88,569 of record JARJLU010019729.1, read on the forward strand.
CGCCACCATCGCGGTACGTCATCGCACACTGTCCTCCGTCAGCGTCCCACCTCCGCTACGTCTGCATATCTCTCCGTGTTGACGTCGTAGTTTTCAGTCACTCGGTCCAAAGATCATTAGAAAGCTCAGATCTATCTGTGTGTGTGTGTGTGTGTGATGCAGATAACGGCCATCGCTCTGTGTCTGGCGTTGGGTCTGGAGGAATATTGGAAGACGCTTCCGGTAGAAACGACCGTCGACGACTTCAACAGAGTGAAGTATGAACCCAAACCCTCCCTCACCTGACCTCCGACCTCTGACCTCTGACCTCTGACCCCGTCGCCTGAACCCGCAGCATCGCTCCACACAGCTGCGATGATCAACAACATCCACTCAGAAGCTTTATATCGGACTGTTTCCTGGTTGAGCTGTACGACGTCTCGTTGGCAGGTGACAGTTCGTAGCCTCAGGTAGAAAACGTTTAATTTAAGAAAACCGAGCGCATTTTATTTTTCAGCGTTGTCCCCTCCGACATTTACAAACCGTGTGGATCCATCGAGGTCGGGCTCCTGTAACGATCCATCGATCCAAGAGAGAAAACATCGATCTGAATCGTCACTTTCAAGATGAGCCTTTATTTTGAAATTCACCACGACAGCTGAGAGAATCCAGTTTAATTAACAGATATAATTGGTTCAGCTACGAGTAGAGACGAGGTTCGCTGTTTGCTAGCTGCTACGCTAGCTGCTATGCTAGCTGCTACGCTAGCTGCTACGCTAACTTACACAAAGTGAAGAAGCTAATAATGGTGCCAGTTGTTTCGTCTCCTCTGAACTTTATAATCTTGTTCGATGTTCTTATTGTTGAGACATATTTCATGTTGTGTGTCCGTGTTAAAGGACGATTTACTGGTTTTTTTGCTCTTTGTGTTTTGTTTTTCTTTTACAATCAAAAGCAGAGAAGAGAAAAGACGGAGTGATGATGTCGTCTCACACTGACAAACAGTCCAGATGTTTGTGTGACATCTGAACCAGGAGAGTCTCTGTTTGACTCTCACCTGTGAGCGGTGTGTTATAAATAAAGATTATTTTGTCTCTGATGTTTGTGTGGCCAGTTGTTGTAGTTTCCCTCTGCAGCCACAAGATGGCGGTGACGATGTGAATGATGCGGCAGGTCGTCGTCTCGGCGGCTCGTTAGTGTTTCAAACAAGATTCACTTCTTCAGTTTTCAGCCTGTTTCTTCTCAGATTCACTTATAAAGGATTGTGGAAAACAGTTTTATCTATTTACATGAACAAATCATTTATGTAAAGTGTGTTTACTATAAAAGAAAAAGAAACCCACACGCACACACACACACACTCACACACACACACACACACACACACACACACACACACACACACACACAGTGACCTCATTACTGAAACCTGTTGCCCATTTAACCAGAATGCCAAAAGTACCTTCAACCACCAGTAAACACGTCTGAACACATAAACAAGCTTCTAATGACGACAGCTTTATGTAACCAGCACCAGACTCCAGTAACAAATTGTCTGATTTTAAGAGTTGTTGACTTAAAACAAAATGTATAATGTTGTGAAACTCTCTGACAGTTTCTCATTGTCTCCTTGTTGTAAATTCAGCATTAAATATGATAAATTAAGTCAACTATTAACCACATGTCACCAGACTCCCTTAACAAATCAGCTGATTTAAGGAGTTGTTCCATAGCTTAAAACTTTATAAACATTATGAAACTGTGTCTCTGACAGATTCTGACTCATTGTGTCCTTGTTGTAAATTCAGCATTAAATGTTTCAGCTGAAGTTGTTTGTCTCCTTGTAAAAAGTGTCAGTTTGTGGCAGCATGTCTGTACCAGCCTGTCTGCTTCTGTGTCTAAAGTGCTAAAGTCTTACCTGCCAACATTGATCAGCTGTTTGAACACACTGTTTACACTGATTTCACCATTTACACTCCATTTATGAAAGAAGA